>JADZMA010001059.1:0-25859 GCA_020796225.1 Arion vulgaris
ATGTTGGGGTTTTTTGAACATTGCTTTTTTTCTGTTCATGGTGACATTTTTATTTAAAAATGGTGCGTTTCTATCTGAGACTAACTAAGCAAACTAAACGGGTTGTGGTTTTAAAGGGGGCAGGGGCCTAATGAAGGATAAAAGTGTGTCAGGATCAGTGAGCTAGCACTAATCAGGCTCCCCCCACCCCCAGTTATCGGGTAACTAATGCCCAGCTAAGTGGGTGGGGTCTTCTTCTTCTTCTTCAGCGATCTCTGGTCATGGCAATTTCTGTGGACCAAAAACTGGGCAGCACTTCCCAGGTCTTCGGGTTTTTTAAACAGTTTTCAGGTGACGGGGTTGGGGACATTTTCTTCTCAGCCCCCCAAAAAAGAGGACAGTCTTAGGATATGCTCTGGTGTCTGTTCTGCCTGCTACACTGGCAAAAGGGCTGTTGACTTATTCTGTCTGTAAGTGTTTTTGGTCTGCGTGCCGGTGCTGTAAATATAATGACCTGGTCTGTTCTGAGGTCTTGGGGAGTTTTTTCCATAATCATATCCAGTGTTTGTCTTCCAGTCTACTGCAGTTTTTCTGTTGAGGTTTTGACCTCTTAAAAAGAAAAAGGGTTGGAAAATTTTTTTTGGGACTGCCCTCCTTGCTAAACATCAGCACTCTCATTGCCTCAATCCCAAGTGTGGAACCCCTGCAAGTAAATTCTGCCTTTTCTAAAAGCGGCAAGTTCTCTTTGATTTTTTTGTACTGTGCTGTCAGTGGTTTAGCCCCCAGGGCTTGTATGCTGACAATGAGTTTTAAAAGAAATACCATCTTCTTGCAGCTGCGCATTTATTCTTTCTTGCTGCCTCAGAAGGGCTATGAGTTCTCTTTGTAGTTGGAACATATTCTTAGTGGGGCTGAACACAGTGGTAGCATCTGGGTCCTAATGCCTCCTGCTCCCCCATTCATGGTTGCCCCCCTCCCCGATCCATCTGTAAAATTCTTTCACTGTCTTCTAAACTTAAATGGAAAATGTTCCATTAAATTGTTTTTTCACTGTTTAAAACTCGGCATTTTTTTAATAATTTAGGGATGGAGGTTGGTTTAGTTACTGAGTCTGGTTCCCAGTGATAAAAAGCAATTCTTCAGGTATGGATATGTTTAAAAGTAGTTCCAAGTATGATTTTCTATTTCTTTGCTTTGGGGTTTTGACTTGTGGTTTTAGTCTGTTCTTTTTCCACCCTTTTTTTTCATGCAGTGGATGGTAGGCATTCTTTTGATCCTTTCAGTCTGGAAATCCTTTTCCCCTTCTTCTGTTTTCCCAAGGGCTGGATTTTGGGCTGCCTTTCCTTTTCTTTGGTGTAGATTTCATGGCTCCCAAAAAAAATAAATGAACCCTGTTTTTTTTTAAAATTCGATTTGTTTAAGGCTGCTGTTCCCTTTGGATGATCCCCAAATATTAAGTCCTAACTGCACCAGTGTACACCTGACTCAGGTTTGAATATCGCCCCCAATTTTCCCACCACCCATCACCTTTTTTTCCCCCGCCTTTCTGTTTTTTTCCTTTTGGTTTCCATTTTTGAAACATAGTTTCCCCAAAAAGGTTGGAGTATGGGACAGGGCGATATCATCTTAAAATTTTCAGTCTGAAGTGTTTTTCCCTTTGTTGACAATGAAAAAGCGTTGCTATATTTTTGCCCCGGTTTTTCCCTGGCCCCCCTTTTAAAAAGCTTTCAGGCTGGCCTGGGTTTAAAGATGGGGGCCCCAAAACTGGGGTGTCCCCCCAATAATCATCGCATGGAAATTGATCATGTCTGGGGGGAGTTTGTCGATCATTAAAAAAAGGAAAAGCAATGGGGACATGCGCTCCCCGGGGGGGACCCCTGCTCTTTTTGAATCTGGGACTGTCCTCCATCCAATTTACAGATGCTTGTTTTGGGAAAAAAAGTTTTTTTCCCAATGTCTTTCCCGTTTCCCCCTCGGGGGCGAACAAACCATTTTTCCCAGACTTTTGAAGGCCTTAGAATTAAAGAACACTGGGGGTTTCTTTTTTTTTTGGGAAAACCATTTTCTATTTTGCGGGTACCCCACTTGGTCATAAAATGCTTCTATCCCTGAGCCTGTCTGGGCTGGACCCAGTTTAGGTTATTCAAAAAACCACGAGTCTAGTGGTTATCACTCTCCCAACATTTTTGCGTGAAACAGAAAACTTATGGTCGTCTCGGATCCTTTTTTCTTTTCCACTTTTAAAAATTGGTGGATTGGCATTTCCAGATTTGGGACTCTCCCCTGTCTCCCCTTTGTTAAAAAAAGGGTAGAAGACTCTGTGCTATTGGGCCTATTTGTTTGACATGTCGTTTGTCTCCCCTTGGGCCCGGGGGGGTTTTTTGTTTAGCTTTTTTAGTGCTCTCTGCGCTCAGTCAGTTGATGTCTACCCCTCCATACAGGGTTCACTTTTTGCTTTTTTTTGAGCATTTATCTCACTTCATTCTTTCCCTTTCCCGACTTTGACATGAGCTTTTTTTGTAAAATGGGCCATCAGGGTGGCTGCTCCTTTTCCCGTGAATTGTTCTCCTTGCTGGAGAATTTTTTCCCCCCTAATGGTTGTCATCGTTCAGGGCTGTAATCTCCACAACTTTTGGGGATCTTTTTCCCCCTTTCAAAAAATGTCTTTTTTTTCAGTTTTTTACACTGCTGGTTTCTTTCTCTAACATAAGGGCCCCTTCTCTATTGTGTTGGTTTAATTTGTCCCCTTGGTGCGAGTTCCTTTATTTCTGGCCTGCAAAAACGGCTTAGAACTTATCTCTGGTGTCAATAGGCTGGTTTTCTCCTCCTCTGGTATAGCCTTTTTACATCTAAAAAATTTTTTTTTAATGAGTATTCTGTCCCCTTTTCCCGATTGATTAATTTCTTTACAGTACTTGTCTGCTAGTTCTTGGAATAGCTTCAAGTCTGCCTTTTTTTAATTCAACTGGGGCAGAGTTTGTAAATTCCTCCTTGTTAATTTATTATGAGGGTTTTATGGGCTATGGTCACTACCTCCAACTGGGTTTCAGACTTGCTTTGGTTATCCTGTGAATGTGTCTGTGAAAACCAGATCTGGGTGTGTTTTTGCGGAGTAACTGTGTGAGGATCATCTGGGTGGTTGAGAATGGTGGACTGTTGGTGATGCCATTCCAAGGCTTTCCCCGAGGTCTGGGGGTCATAAACCCCCCCCGGGGAGTGGCTGTTGAAGTCTCCTACTTTCAAGTTGTCATCTTGAACTTTTTCTTCAACCCGTTTGAATGGAGGGGGGTGAGTTATATTGTATAGTGTCATCTTAGTTTGTTGATAAAAGGGTTTAACAGCTTAATTCTGTTCATCTGATTGGACCTGTGAAATTCAACTCCCCTTAATTACGAACTAGTTTACCTCCCCCTTTTTCTTTTTCTCTATCCTGGGGTTTAAAACCTCAATGCGAATTTCCCGGATTAAATTCTCTTGGATCAGCAGTGTAATCTTTTTTGCTCGAGCGTTCCCCTAATTTTTTTGGTTCCTTCCATTCCATTATAAGTGAGGGTGAAGTTTTCCTTGCTGCCAAATAATCCCCCGTCCTCCCCCGGCTTTTCAAAAAATCACAGGGGCGCCAGTAGCTAAAAGGGGGACCCCCTTTAGGCGGGGGGCCCGGGCCCCCCCCTGGCTGTTTTCCCTTGGGGGGACCACAATTTTATAAATATTTTGGGATCCATTTTAGTTGTTTTTGTTCGATTCCTCCCCCCAAAAAGGGTGAAAATTCCGTTTCTGAGGACATCTTTTTTTTAGGTTGTTCTCTAGACATTTCAGTCCCCCCGCTGGGAATCTGTCTTCCCCGGGTTTTTTTCTGGAGTGCCTACTCTAGATGACTTCATTCTTTTAGCTCCCAAAACGCAGGGTGTGCTCCTGGACACTTAGTTTAATCCCTTTGATTAAGGAAAGTGTCATAAAATAGAAACAAAACAAGAAAAGGATGTCCTCCCCAAGAGGAGAGAGGGCAAGTGCTATTTGTCCCCTGGGTGGGGGTGGGTTGGTTGCAGCCAGGCAACCCTCGGTGGGTTCTGCCTGTCACCTTTGAGCCCCATCCTGCTCCCGCCCCGGTCGGGCCTTTCCCTTGGGCTGTTGGCGTTGGGCCTGCCGGAGTTAACTCCCCCCCGACATACCCGAAGGATCCCCAAAAAACCCCCCTCCCCCATAAGTAGGCTAATATGGAGGGGTAGGGGTGGGGGGCCTTGGAACTGGTAGAGGGAGGTGCATACCCCTCTGATATGAATCTGGGTTTCTAAAACAATGGGAATATCAGCACTGGGCCCCACACCTCTTCTGTCCAAAAATGAGTCAGGATGATTCATCCTTAAAAACCGGCGCCTGTGTGTTTTCGGGCCCCAAAACAGGTAAATAATAGAACCCCTTACCTTCACATCTTTTCGGGGAGAGTGGAGGTTTGGCGTGTTTTACCATCCAGTAAAAATCTCACTATAAAACCGCACCAAGTCAAACCAAGGCCTTGGAAGGCCCTTTTCCTCCTTTGGGTGAAAGGTATGAAGAAAAAAAAGGTTTTAACATCCAAGGAAGTATAAAGTTAAACAAGTGTGTAAGTGCTGCTACACAAATAACAAACATAAAGAAAAACCCAGACTGAACTTTTTAATATCAGTATCACCCATGGCTTTGGGTTTAGAAGATGGGTAGGAAACCCAGAGGGGCATGGGGGTGAACTGGGACAGAAAAGGGAATGGGAATAACATGGAAAGAACTAATCTGGCTTCTCAAGCAGATCTAGTTGAAAAATGTCGATCTTTTGCTTCCCCTTCTTCTTCTTGCATTAGTCCTTACACCAATTTTAATCACTCTTTGTGATATGTTTGATCTTTGTTGAAGCGTGTATCGTTGCACATTGGTTTGGTGGGCCCCCTAAACACATAGACCTCTACCGTTTGGGACATGTACACCCGATTTCAGCAATTTATGCTTCAAAGTGAGCTCTTTTTCTTCTTCTTCTCGCTCAATGTCTACACAATGAGTCCGGTTCTATGGATGTATGTTGTGTTTGCTAGTACATCAAGGCTTCCTAACAGCTTTGCATGGATGTTTGTCTCTGTTGGCCAGTGTTCTTTCCTCAGTTGATTCATCTGGTGATGATCTTGCAGGATGTGTTCGGCTGTCTGTTGACATGCACATGTGGTTGATGGAACTAGTCATTGTGTAAATGACTGTTTAGTCTGTGTCAGTTCTAAGTAAACAATATCACCTGTCTTGCTCACCTAGATAGTGGTAATATTCTCTTTGTTGGTCTTCTTTCAATGGATTTGATGAGTGTTTTCTTTTTCTGGAAAGCTAATATTTGTTTTTGGGTTTTCCTGTGTTGCTTTTTCCCAGTAGCTAATTTATCTGCTCTCTGTTTCCTGGTATGCCACAGTGTGATGGTATATCTGTAGTACTACCCTTCTTTTTGAAACTGTGATCAAAACTTGGACTGTATATCAAACACGCGGAAACTAAACCACTTTCACACAGCTGCCTCAGAAAATAATAAACCCATCAAATGGTGGGGATATGATCCCAGAAACAGAGGTCCTAAACAAGTAGCTCTCCCACATCTATACAATCTTGATGCAGTCCCAGACCGATGGGCAGGACATGTCTCGAATGCCCGGGTTGAGAATACCAACGACTTTTATGGTGAGCTGCATGTTACGCTCAAGAGTGGTCAGAAAAGCAATTCAAGACACACTCAAGAACTCGATGAAATCCTTTAGTTCTGGCAGCTAAGGTGAGTTAGAAGAAGCAGTCTTCTTAGCGTGTTAATTTTCATTGGGGACTGCTAAGTAGTTGATAGTAGCTCGGCCTGCTAGCTGTGAGAGACGCCTCATAGCTCGGGTTTGAACCTCTGCGGTTTGTTGAGTCCCTGGTCTTACTCAGGGCGATAACGTGAGTACCTCTGAAGTCGGAGAAAATCTGCCTGTATGGCGAGGGAAAACTATTACCCCGTACATTGAGCACACGGCTGCCAGTGTAAGTAATTTACAATGTGCACGCTGCTGCCATTGTAAGTTTGGAAAACAGTTTTCCGCAAAAATCAGTTTCAGAGATGAAACTTGGTCTGAGTTGAAAGCGGACGAAAGAAAAAAAAGAGTTTTGATTTAACATTCTTCTTCTTCCCAAAAACTCCAAATCGACCCTTTTAACCCTCTGTGTGATTTGTATGTGATCTGAGCCTAAACAATTATCCCGTTATTTTGCCCAAAGTTAGTTAGTTAGTCTTTCCTCTTGGGCCTGTGGGCTGCCCAGGGCAGAGGTCATAGCTCTCCATGTCTGGGTTGTTGCTATCTGTTTTTGGTCTTTAATGTTGCTAGGCCCATCGTTGGCCTTCTCTGATGATGTTCTCCCAGAAACTCCTTGGGCTTCCCCGTTTCTTTTTCCCCCTGGTGTCCATATGAGGGGATTGGTAGAGTCTTCTCTCATCCATTCTAAGTGTGTGGCCGATGTAGTTTCCCGCGGGGCCCTTTTTATAAAATTTGATACATTTTCTTGCTTGGTCTCTTGTCTTATTTGTGTATAGGTCTGAAATCTGACCATTTGAGGGGTTGTATTCTTCTAAAAACATTTATTCTCAAAGTTCATCGATGCATTTAGAGCCTAAACTCTGTTTCTCAAGCAATGGTGATTTTTACGATGATGGCTTGTCGGGCGGCATCAACAGTTTGTGGGGCCAAGCTAGAAAAACACGTCCCCATCTTGGCCAACACACCGAATCCAGCCCTCTGATTTTTGCGAGCTTTTATTTACTAGAGTGCTTCCCTGGTCCTACCCCAAATTGCCTCTTCGACATGCCTTGTAGGTCGCATGGTACAATTCTTTGCTTCCCTGGGGCCCCCGAACCCCATGGGGGGTTCAACATTCAAAGCAACAAACTGAATTACAACAATGACCAACTGACCAGCAAATGTCTTGGCCTCATCAGTTGGAACAGCACGCAAATGTCTTAAGTCACTCTTGTTCCCCCCAACATGATCGATATTCTGATCATGATCCCGCAGCTCTGCAACCATCGCCCCCACATTCTCATATGTCAGATGTTTAGCAATGTCATAAACCAACAGGCCTTAAGCCCCCCGTAGTATCTGAAATAAATATTTCAATGATAATGAGCATACATAAAACTTCATATGGGGTCAAAGGTGCATAGGGAACACCCCGCCAGGATTATGAGCTGGCACTAATCAAAATCACCCACCTCCCCTGGTGACCCCGGTACAAGTCATTGGTTCCTGTCTGGCTAAGTGGGTAGGGATTGAGGAGAGTACTCTAGTATGGGTAGAGATGCAGACAATGGTCTACGTTGGATGAGATCACTCGCAACACAGACAGGCGGAATCCCAGAGTGACTACTAATGCACGTCTCTCCCGGCCGATGGGAAAGCAAAGGATAAACAAAAGGGATGAGAGTGCATCTAAGAAGAGCGGGTCACGTGGGGCGAAGGTGGGGCTCTGAGTTGAGTTACGCATGGGTCCACATGGGAGAAACTCTGAGCCCTGAGGTGGGGCCCGAACAAATAAACATAAAGGGATGAGAGGTGCATCCAGTGTAGACGTGGATTTTCTGAGCAGATGATGCTCAACAGCCGGAGGGTAGATGTCTAGGGGGCCCCTACCTAAAGAAAATAGCAACCTGCTGCCTTGCAGGTCGGCTGGGACAGTCAAAGGCTGACGGAGCGGGCAGTAAGCGCTGGTTGAAATCGGACACGTCTCGAAGGACAAGCACTAGAGCTTCAAATGGTACTGAATGATGTGACGTAAAACAAACGTTCTTGGCAAAGGCTGTTTATATATCACAATAAGAATGACAAAAATGGCTGAAAATGAACATTTGATAGAGAGAAAACTTTATTACAAACTCAATATTCTACTTCTTATTCTGCGTTATCACTAGAGTGAGATTTCAGATTCTCTAATAAAGGCAGTGAGCATCTGTAGCTCAAGCGGTAGTGAGCTCAGTCAGAACTAACGCACCTGGTTCAAACTCGGCAGGCAGTTTGAAACAAATTCGTTCCTTTGGATTTTTAGGAATGATAAAAATAGACCTCACTGTTCAGAGAGCAATGGCAAACTACTGAACATATAAGTGTGCCTGAAAACCGGCTGACTCGTTTACTGTGGTTGATGGCTAAGACCTTAAAGTATATGCCCGATTTTCATTTCAAATAAAGGCGCTGGCTGTTTCAGATTGTTAGCCATATCACATAGATTGGCTGGCTTGGCTACAATATCAAAAGGAGCTGCACTGGATCGAAATGACATTCTTCACGCATTGAGTCTTTCCGAACAGAGGAGTTTCAGGGCTGTAAATCCCACTCGCTGACCAGAATGAGAGAGATGGGTGTCAATATTGTGCAGCCGAAAAGAGCGACATCTAAATATGCAAAGAGATTGATTAATCAACATCGAACTGGCGTGTTGGGTCGCTGGACGCTGCTGGATTTGCTAAGGCGGAGATCGGAGCACCTATGGACATGTCCGGTGCTATGATGATAGTCCTCATATAACTGATAGTTTGTCTAGGAAGTTGGTGTATGTGAGCCCCCTCTTTCTTCTCAATGTAAAAAGTTTTATCATTAATGTCAGGGCCTGCAAGAGCAGCAAAGAATAGTAACACCGGACATCAGGCATGTCAAGAGAACAACTAAGGTGAGGTCCAGGAAGCTACCAGTAAATGAAAACGTTGCAGAAATCAATTGTGCTGGCGTACGTCTTTCTAGTTGCATAACTGACATAACGCACAATCACTCTTAGGCTCAGATGACATGCAAATCACAAAGAGTGCTTTAACAAGTTGTCACTATGGAGCTTACGAAGAAGGTGACTTTAAGGTTGTTCAATCCAGCTTTAATATTTTATGAAGAAATTTTTCCTTGCAATCATTTGCTTGAAATTTTGTTACAATATTCAATGTTGTAAACTTCACTGTCTGTTGTAGCTCATATAGAGGTACGTCCATGTAGTTTTCTTCACTAAAACCATTTGACAACTACATGCATAATTTCTTTTAAAATATTTCTTGTGAAATCAAATTGCTACCCAAGTGCTGTGTTGGGGCCCACAAGGAAAACAAAGAATAGTACCACTGCGACCTACAAGACTAAAGCGACTGAGGTAGGGGCCTAGGGAAGCTACCCTAGTAAATAAAGCGCATTGCAGAAATCTGATGTGCTGGCCTACTTAGGCACATAACTCATCTTGCTCTTTTTTTAGGCTCAGAGATCGATATGGAGCGTTTATAAGAAGAATCTACCCAAATATCAAATTGTTGTTTTTTTTGATCATATTGGATTGAACCATTGATTCAACTAAAACAGAAACATTTATGTACTAGCGCTTGTGATGGCTCTGTCCCTCTCTTGACCAGCTGTATCCCAAATTTGAGCCTTAATTGTTTTACTGTCCACTTGTATACTCCTAATGAAGAAATCACAAAGATGTTCATTAAACAGAAGACTAGTCTAGAAAAAGATCATCATGGCTCAACCATCACATGCACAGAATAAAGCTGCTCAGACTGCACAGTGTGTATGTCAGACAGAAACACATCCTCCAGAGCACATCCTGCAGTCTTGTCAATCATACATACACTCGATGCAAACAAGGCCTCATGAGCGACTTACAGAGCAAGCTATGGGAACTCTCGAGGAACTTCAACTGACGTGCAGCTTCATAGAAGCAACCCATCTCATGGTTTAGATGAGCATACGAGCGAACACAAAGTAGAAGAAGAAACAGAAGACTTGATTCCACAACAAGTCCGACAAAATCTTGTCACAAATGAACTACTACATTTGTGGGTCTCAAACTTGATTGATCGATCGGACCATCATCATTGCACTTCGGTGAGTAACCATGTTTGCCCGATCTCTTTCTTACACAGAAAGATCTCAGCGGTAGTGCATGAACTCCATAGCACTGGCAAGGGTCCCCGATGTAATTTAGAGATGGCAAAAATTTGTAGTAGGAATTAATTTTAAAAATTTTCTAATGAATTTTGTAAGTGCAGCATTTCAGGCAGCTCTTCTCGATTTTGAACTGCCAAGGGTTCTTTTACATTCTCAACTTCAACACGGGACCTATATTTTATCATCCGTCTCCGATAGGCCTAGGAACTCAATCTTACCTACATTGAGATCAGTGATATCTGGATAAATATCAAGATGGCGGGGGACTGCCTAGAGTAGTTGATAGTAGCTCGGCCTGCTAGCTGTGAGACGCCTCATAGCTCGGGTTCGAACCTACTGTCCGGCATTTGTTCGAGTTCCCTGGTCTTACTCAGGCGATAACGTAATACCTCTGAAGCTGAGAAAATCTGCCTGTATGGCGAGGAATACTAATTCAGAGTACATTGAGCCCCACGGCTGCCAGTGTAAAGTAATTTACAATGTGCATGCTGCTGCCATTTAAGAAATTGGAAAACGGTTTGCGCAAAATCAGTTTCAGAGTTGAAAGCAGACGAAAGAAAAAAAAAAAGAAAAAATCAAGATGGCTCTACAAGAGCGAACCAAGTACATTATGCTTGAGAGCAAGCACCTAGCCTCTACACCAAGAGACTCACAAAGTTGGTTCTATGAAGGTACACTAAACAATATAGCAATCTCTTTGTTAAATTTTGCTGTAACTTGATTCCCATCAAAAAGATGGATTGATGGAGTTACAGACATTGTAAAACTCCACAATACAACAGAATATCAAGAAACCCGAGAGTACTGGAAACCGATCATCAGTTAAACCTGCTCCTAACTGCAAAAAGCAGAGAAATAAAAAAAAAAAAAGAAGAATGTGGATTCACACAGATATATCCACAAAGTGTTGATTTTAACTACTTCAAACTAGAAGGTTCTATCAAAAGGTTTGAAGAACATGTGCAAGACTTGCGGTAAAAAATAGGACATTATTGAGCTGAGTATAAACATGTCCCTGAATGGGAGAGGGGCCTCTATGATAAGTGGTTAAGATGTTTGACTGTCGTTCCGATGGCTGTGGTTTAACACTTTCCAATCGGCGGTTACAGGCCCAAATTTGGGTGTAAAGAATAGAACCACTGTTACCTGCCACGCATGTCGTAAGGCGACTAAAGTTTGCTGAAATCGGATGCATGTGTCCTAAGCGTGTGAAGTCTATGCGTTTGGGGCCTATCAAACCAATATACAACGTATACATGTTCTTGGCAAAGATCAAACATATCACAAGAGTGATTAAAGTTGGTCATAAAGACGACGCAAAAAGAAGAAGAACACTTTGCTGGCACAGATGACAAAGCCGATCAAACACATATTTTCGACTTTTTCCGACCATGGTATATCTTTTTCATGGGAGTTTAGCTGACCATGCACTGGTATTACATTACACAATACTTCCTATTGTTCGAAGAGCTCTCCAAAATGGTGGATCTAGCGTACATGTGTTTAAAATGCATATAGTCCGTTTTTCAACAAATTTGAATGCAATTTTTCTTAAGTAAACAAAAATTTTCAAAATCAGCGATGTAGTTGATGATAGTAAGTTCCAAAATGACTATGATTTGGACTTCTTAGCCAATGATAGTGATAAAACGTGCTCTGAATGTGATACAAATTTGGACTTTGATTCAAGTGACGATGATTATAAATCAATAGCATATTCAAGCGTACAGATTTAAAAAATTATCACCCTGAAAACTGATCATGCCCAAAAAATAGTGTGGCGGTTGAAAAATGGGACGCAGCAAAGTTTTAAATCCTACCAAGTCGCATATGCAATTTCTTGATGGGTCTAAATGATGTGCTGAGAACGGAGTGCCCCACTAAAAAGTAGTCTTGCTGAAAAGACAACACGAGTAAACGCTGCTTTCAATGTTGTAAAAAAAAAAGAAAAGAAAAAAAGAGGATAACACTATTTTTATTTAAAACATTTCAAAGTTGACTAAACACTGACAGAGAACTAGCATAAAATAAAGAAGATAACACGGTGAAGGAAAGACTTAATATACGCTGATGATATATTAAATTCAAATATGAGAGATTATTTCTATATATGTAATACTTTAGAGAACACACTTGTAATATCGCTCTCATACCCATGGCAGCCCACATGCCGCGTTGGCGGACCCAGAAGCCTCAAGCCGCTGCTTCCACAGATATGGCAACTAGTGTCCAATCATCATGTCACCCACCTATCACCATTCTTGATAAGACCAAATCTTCACAAGAGACCTACCAAACATTAAGATCTACAAATCTAACGTTACTAAGTAGATGAAGCCAGAAAAGCATATGTAAGGCACCAAAACATCTCATTGGCAGCAAAACAACAGCGTTTTCTTACCTACTTGTACTAAACATGGACAATAGACAAAACACAGCCACAAAAATTACACGCTGCCTACGAAAAGTTACCAACATCAGAAAAGACAGTCACCAACATCAGCATGAGAAAGAAAGTTGGGACAGAACTTTGCTTGAATTGCATTGAGAAACAAAGAAGAAGTGGTTCAGATAATAAGAATGCATCCAAACTTCACAGTATACAGTCTTCTACAACAGAACATCAGGAAAGAGGGCGAGAGGAAGACCACGGAAAAGTGTTAGATGGCATAGCAGAATCCTGTCAAAATGCAAATATAACTATCTAGCGGCAAAAGAACAGAGCGAGACAAAAACAGAAAACCATGACACTGGGCAACAACCTGGTAACAGTGTGATGACAATAAAGAAGAAACATGAACCCAAGCCCACCTCTCTTGCGGTATCAGCCTAAGTCATCAATACTAACAAGCTTTATTTATGACATCGTCTGCAAGATTAACACATCAATGTGTCATTGGGCATGTGACCCAGCGAATCTGAGCCTGAATAAGCATGTCAGGATCGTTTTGTCTATCAACTCTACCTTTAACTGTCGGACAGAAATTCTTCTAGCACAACTGGAAAAATGTTACCCGATGAAGAGCCGCCAGCTGCGTGAATTAATGTGAATCGCAGAACACATTGAACATCAACATAGGAATAAAAAAGATCATTAAATAGTGTTTATCAGACGATGCGTAAGGTGAACGACCTCACCACAGGAAGAAAAAGGCAGGAAATCCGATAAAGAAGACGCACTTCACTAATTAACACTTGCCGTAAAAGTACCGAGAGTACAAGGACTCAAGGCATGTGTTTCGGACTACAGGTTTCCTGTAACGATCACACTTGAAGGATCTAATCTTCAAAGTACCTCTGGCATCAATGAAGGCCCACCACATGGCGAAGGACACCAGTCAAATGGTGAGCAGACCTCTTGCAAAAAACAGTCAGAAGCATCATGACTTCCGTCTGAATTGACAGCAGGCAATCGCAGAAGAAGAACACTATAGAGATTAACACACTATAACAGTTATGTAATTCTTCTTTGTTGGCCCTGAACAGGGTGTTTGCTTCACTGTGTTGCAGTTTACAGCAAGGCTGCGATATTACAATCTTTCAACCTGACCATCCATTTTTAGCACATTTTTTAACTGGGATTGCCTTCCTAATTCATTCCCATTTACAACATACTAATATACAACAGAAACCACATTAGGATTAAGGATCTAACTCTTAGTGAACCAGGGCAAAAGCCATGTTTTTACAAGCCATTTGTTATTAGAATAAAAAATATAATTTAGTGTGGCTCCTTGTAAAAAGGTGCCCAACCCAAAGCCACATAGCGTGGCGTTTGGTCCCCAAGGAGTTAATTTTTCACTTAAATCTTTGCACAAATAATCAAAGGAGCTTGCTAGAAAGGGATGCTGGCCCTACTACACAACATTACATTCAAATCTACATGGGACTAGAGATGAGCTCAGACAACAGTAACTTCATTATATGAGCGTGTCTAGCGGTATAGTAAGTAAAGGAGTAAAGAACCCTTTCATACCTAGTGGTACATAGGGTAATACAGTGTTAGGCCTGTATTTTTCATTGACCGTCGGCATGGGTGATGTGGTCAGCATCACGCCAGCGCTTACTCCCAGAGCATGTACCCAGTTGAGGCTGGAGTGGGCCTGAAGCCCAGTGATGAAAAATTCCACACACACTGCGGGAGTTGAACCCAGACCACCAGTCTTGAGAAGCGAGTTCACTAACAACTACGCTACTGCGGCTCTCTGTCTAACGGTATAATCATCAAAATAAGCGCATAAAGAAAGAAAAATGCAGCTTGTATTTATACGAAACATGCAACAAAGCATTTATGTGTCATTATGGTTAAATTTTTCATAAGTGTTTACATAATACAGCTGTCCATTTTCGCCCAAGTGGTTCCTGGGGCAAAAATTAGATGTGTCTTCTTCTTCAAGCCTTCCTATCGATCACTTGTGATATGTATGTGATCTGAGCCTAAGAGCAATTGTACTTTGTGTCCCTACATCTGATTTCTGCGCGCGTTTTGTTTGCAGGTAACTCTGGGTCCCTACCTCAGTAGCCTTACGATATGCTAAGTAGGTCAGTGTTACTATTCTTTGCTCCCCTTAAGCTATGACACACTGACAAATTAGGGTTGTAAAGAATAGAACCTGTTACATACCATATGTGTACCTACGACACGCATATGTATATAACAGGTGACTAGGAGATTGGATGTGGGCTAGCTATCCACCAAAAAAATCCCAAAGCTACAGAAACCACAACCAGGGAAATTCATGCTGCCACCGGGAAGAAGGACACCACAAAAGGGATAACACCTGGAGGTGGGAGTTGGCGACAGAATGCAGAAAATCTGGAAAGATGGCCATGGATAGGAGTTCTTGGAAGACATTGGCTATGAACCTATGTCTCCCTAGGGGTGAAGAGTGAAGAAGCTTCTCATTTCATGCCCAAATTTTCTTAGAGGATCTTTTACTGAAAGAATGGTAAGATGTATCGTGACCCTTTACTCCTCTATACAGGGTCATATGATCCGACCCAGAGAGAGAGAGAGGGGGAGAGAGAGAGAGAGGAAGCAAAGTTAATGACATATCCCTCTCACCTTGTAGCAAACTCCACTCCTATAGTGCTCTTACTCTCGAGATTGAACTCATTACGTGTGAACCTTGAGTAGGTTACTCTGCCTACACCAGAGTCTCCTATCAAAACCACTGCGAATAACAACAATATGTTTACATAAAAACTGAAACTGGAGAATAAACAAACATACAATATATATACACAAATCCAAGCTAAACATACATGCTAGATACATCAAACTGGAGAATAAACAGACTACACACACCAAAACTAGGGTTACCCAAGCCGGAAAGGTCACTGAAGAGGGGACAGATGAAGCATGGTCTCCTGGTCCTCCAGGTTGGGCTTGGGACTAACGATCCCATCCTTTAAAAAAAATTAAAGTTACAGGCAACAACAAACATACAACCTATTCACGGGCATGAAGGGCTGCAGAGTCATTGACTCTATGACTGGAAGTGGTGAAAGCGAAAGGAAGATGAAAGCAGAACTGAAGGAAATGAATCATAGCTGGAACACAATACAGAGGAAGGCCATGAACAGGGAAGAATGGTGTGCGTTGTTGCTGCCCTAACACCAAGGGCGTAACAGGCTAAAGAAGAAGACACACCCAAACTGGGAAAAAACAAACAGGCTACACACACCAAAACTGGGAATAAACAAACAGGCTACACATACCAAAACTGGGGAATAAACAAACAGGCTACACACACCAAAACTGGGGGATAAACAGGCTACACACACCAAAACTGGGAATAACAAACAGGCTACATACACCAAAACTGGGAATAAACAAATAGGCTACATACATCAAAACTGGGAATAAACAAACAGGCTATACACACCAAAACTGGGAATAAACAAACAGGCTATACACCAAAACTGGGAATAAACAGGCTACATACATCAAAACTGGGGAAAACAGTTTTAATCGACTGATTAAAAGAGCAAGAATAAACTGATTGATAGGTAAAAAAAAAGGAAAAAATTGGAAGGATGGCAAGAGGAAGAGCGTTTGTTGAAGACCTGTGCTCCATTGGGAGTTGAAGGTAAGAAGAAGCGGATAAACTGCAAGATTCAGGATAGACATGCAGCTGCAATTAACTTGATAAGGATCTTTTGGTGAAACATGCTGTATATTGTTTTTTGTACTTGTAAAACCACAGTGCTTTGTTTTTATGTGTTTCGCATAGCTGCAATTAAAGGTGATAGCCTGCATAACAATGTTTTACAATGAAAATCATAGCATGTGTTCTGAACTTCTCTGCATGCACAGTGCCTGACAGGGTAAGATACTGTGATATTATGATGAGAACTCCTCAACTAACATTGATATTGACCTGCAGAAAAAATCACATATATTGGGCAAGGATGTATGCAGCACTGTATGATATGTGTTCAAAGAGGTGAACAAAATAGTGTGATCAATGAGTCTAGAATCTTGGAAGACAAAATTCAAAATAAAGAAACCAAAACCCACAAGTCTGACATTTACCTAGTCTAGGTGTTGTTCAGACAGGTATAACAGAGAGATGTGACAGACAACTCATTACTGGTTGTTAAGATTTGATTAATGTTCTCACTCATCTGTCATTACTGTAAATCTATGCGATGACGATTTGACAAGAAGTACCAAAGCACTACAGGTGACTAAAGTAAAGTGTAAGAAGGCTTACAGGACACTATCACTACTGACCAGTATTATTAGCATACCAGTATCGGTCATCATTATCATAAGCTAACACTTCACTTACAAGTTACAGTAAAACAAGAAGTTGATTTTAATTAATATGTCCGTTTCACAGAGAAAACGCTTACTTAATGCGATATCAGTAATGTAATTATTACTTTCAATCAGATCACATTAACAACAAAATGAGTCAGCGAATAAGTCTCGGAAGATTCAACCATCATCTAGTACTGTGTAAGTACAATACTAATAATACCGGATATCGTCGTTTAGTATCTTAGAATAATACTAATACGTTTATCTTATCAAGAATAGTAGACTTCGACAGTTTGTAGTTGAGAAACTAGTTATCACCAAGGTTTAACTAGACAATACAAAATAATTATTAGGTCGAATAATTATCAGAACTACATAAATAACACTTAAAGTTTAGAATTTGACACAAGACGAACAAACTTTTGGGTATGATCAGTATCGGCTGTATCGTATCAGTATTTTATTCATGAATACACACGAAGAGAAACGTTACCTGAATCTCATAAACACAGCAAGAAAACAACACATAATGTTTATAACTGTTCTGAAGTTATATTAAATGATAATAAATAGTTCATGGTAGTCTCAAACTAATGCACTGAGACAATCCGTCATCACTTACCCTTGAACAAATAATCATACTCATCGTCTTTGGTACCCATTTTGTATGACAAACTTGCTTCCGCTTTGAGACAGTGTAAACAAAGTTTGTGTCCGTATATCTACACGGAACTGCAATAATAGTTAAATGCAGTCTGCAGGGTCTTCTTGACATACGCTGCAAGTTCAGAAGATCAAAAGCAACAGATGGTGCTGATTGATCAAGTAAAAATCAAACCTAATCGTAACTTCTTCCCAAATCAATAACAAATAGGGCGGAAGTTTGCCCTAGATTCTACGCGCATGAAATGACGTCATTAACACAAACAGGATGTTGCATTGTAAGTAATGCCATTGCTTCTTTGAAGTGATATTCGTTTAAGACTCTTTTAAGTATTAGTAACTGTTTGATACCTTTGCAATAAATGCTCGTTACTTACTACTCGTTACTTCGTGATTTCAGCTCACCACTGCACTCCGGACATGTCCATAGGAGCTTCGATCTCCTTCGCAATATTTTCAACAGTGTACAGCAACTAACCTACCAATTCGATGTTGATGTCTGTAGGGCTGCTCTTTTTTTGGCTATTCCAATCGTCAACCATCTTCTTCTTTTGTCAGCACACTGTTACCGGGTTGTTAACCAGTGTCGTGGTTTTATGTATTTGTCTTGCGCTTCTCTGGTGACTTGTGTGATGGTTTTCTTAGTCCCTCAGGAATTCAACTACGTTATCCATCCACCTTTTCCTCGTCTTCCTTTCTCTTCCTTCCTGATATTCTGTTGTAGAAAGCGTGATAAGTAGTTTGGTCTGTTCATATTCTTACTAAGTGGCAAAACCACTTCATTCCCTGTCTCGCTATAAAATTCAAGCATGGTCTTGTTCCAATCCTTTCTCTGATGCTGGTATTTGTTACTCTGTCGATTCTTGTGTTGTTGGTGACTTTGCGGAGACATCTCATTTCGCATGTTGCTATTTTCCCCTGTCTAAGAGATTGGAGGTTGGACGTGGGGCTAACTCCCCACACCGTAAAAAACCACTAGATGGCTGCAGAACGGAGGCAACCGAGTAACGCTGGCTGAAACCGGACACATCGCCGAAGGATAAGCACCAGGCTCCAAATGGTGCTTGAAGATATGATGTAAACCCATACCAATGCTAAGGCTGCAGGAATCAGATTTCCACATGAATAGAATTTATGGGGTGATCTGGAAATCAGTCTGGGCAGTGATCAGAGAGAGAGAGAGAGAGAGAATGAACTACAAAAAAAACTTAAGTACCTACTAGATAATGAACACACAAAAAAGAAAGTTTACAATCAAACAAAAGGGCCCCACCTAGAGTTCAGCTCAACACTGCTAACTCACACAGACATTGGCAAGTATGCAATCAAGCACCTAGAATTCGGCTAAACAGCTGCTAACTCACCACAGACATTGGGCAAGTGCAATCAAGCACCTAAGTTCGGCTCACAGCTGTAACTCACCACAGACACTGGACAAAGTATGCAACCAAGCACCAGAATTGCTCAACAGCTGCTAACTCACCACAGACACTGGACAAAGTATGCAACCAAGCACCTAGAATTCGCCCCAACACTCTAACCCCACAGACACGGGGAAAGTATGCAACAATCACCTAGAACATCCCCAGTATGAAATATATACCACAATCCCCAAAGATGCAAAAAGTCCTCATACAGGCAATGGTTGGGAAAAAAAGCTGACAAAGACCACTCTGAAAAACCATCCAACAAAAGTAAACATTGGGATGTAAACCATACAAGATCTCCAACTGCAGAAGAACCGTATCACATGGAGATCTAAAACCTCTCCCTATTGCCTTTGGCAAAAAAAGGGAACAAACTAACTAACTAACTAACTAACAGGCAATGGCAATAAAAGAGAAACCAAATATATGATCCAGATGGAAAATACAACAGTATGCCCTTCATTCAACAGTTGGGTTAAAAATATGGCACTGGGGCGACTAAAGACAGTATTCAAGTTTCAGTTTCAGTTTGGAATATCTTCATTCCCACTCCGGAACGCCCATAGGATCCGACCTCCTTCGCAATATCTCCAACAGCGCCCGGACTGGGTACCAGTTCGATTTTGGTGATGAGCCTATCGTATACCTGTCGTACTGTTCTTTTCTTGCCACCAATCTCAAACCTAGCTCTGTGATCTAGTATTTTGACATGGATTGGTTTTGATGACAATCTTCTCCGCCCACACTCTATGAAGGCGTTCAAGATGTCGCTCATCCATTAGCTGACCCTTTGATATAGCAGCAGAGCCAGCCAGTCTGTCTGCCCTCATTGCCAGCATGGCAGTTTTCAAATGACCTACCAATACCCCAACCCAGTTGATCCCAATCTTTACCAGGTATCTTGGTTCCATCCGGGAAACAAGTCTTGATGCAATTTGTCATTAATCAACTAGTGTCTCCCCAATTTTGAGAAATATACACTTGGATCAATGCGTAAAGGTATTCAGTAACGAATAGTTACTTTTTCACATCACCATTTCTCTAATCTCTTGTCAGCGTTTAAGACTGCCAGGTCAGGGTCTTTTGGACATACACTACCCAAATTGGTACAGCAAATACGACTATAGAAATTTTAATGTTCAACATTTTTAAACAAGAAAATTGTTGCATTTCGTAAAACACTAGATACTTATCTCAATAAGATACTTTGTAATCGGCGGAAGATAATATGTGAACTAAGTTAAACTGGCGATATGCGTCCATCTCAAACGATGTTGATAACAGCCTCGACTCGTGCTGTTGCACCTCCATGGTGTGTGGTGGTGACTGTGAGTCCAATCATTAAAGACACGTTAGAGTGTCATTAAACGGATTTTTGTTCACCAACCGATCGTCTGTCCCCATCAGCTTGTCACACAACCAATTTTGGTTATAACCTGACAAACAGTGTTACTTGATAAATTATGCGGCACCCCCGGATCAAAAGGTTGACTGTAATAGTTTTCAACTTTTTGTCCTGAGTGACTTTTGTCAAACTGCCCTTGTCCCCTCTGATGTTACCTTTACAATTATACTTCTGTCTTCCTCAGTTATATGAGGACTATCATCATATCACTCCGGACACGTTCATAGGTGCTCAGATCTCGCCTCGACAAACCCAGCAGAGTCAGCGACCCAACCCCCAGTTCATGTTGATTAATCAATCTCCTGATTTTTAGTATGTCGTTCTTTCGGCTCACAATTTTGCCCCCTCTCTTTCAATCTGGTCAGCGGTGGTTTCCCACAGCCCTGTAACTCCTGTTCGGAAGACTCTCAATGCGTGAAGAATGTCAATTCGATCCAATGCAGCTCCTCTGATATTGTACCAAGCCAGCCAATCTATCAGCTTGTTCTTACCCCTAACTCCCTGCCCCCAGGGACGAAAAATGAAGATGATTTCTCTGATCATTGTCTGTACCAGTACCTCCACCGTTGCGTCTCACCATTCTTGATTCGACCTTACGAATCATGCTCATGGAGTCACTGAGTATGAAAATACGAGAGTAGTTTAGATGCCAACTACATCATGCTCATGTATTCTCTTTTACATATTACTATTTTCTCTTCCAGTTGGTTTCAAAAGAACAATTCTCTATGTGACTAAAATATATGATCTGTGAACGTTCTGTTCTTTCATTCCTAGTTGTTCAAATACTTATTTTTTACTTTTCTTAAACTTCATGCCCACGCTCTATTCTTCTGTATATCCATTTCAAAAGCTTCAAATCTTCTCTCTATCGATTGATTGATTGATTGATTGATTGATTGATTGATAGGGCCATCATCATTACCCTTCCGAAAGTAGCCATGTGTGCTTCGATCTTTTCTTACACGGAAGAATCAGGTGCGTGCACAACTCCGAGCACCGTGGGGTCCCCTTATGCCCGAGTGGTTGAGGCAAATTGGGTGAAAGAATAAAACCACTGTTACCGCCACGCATGTCGAAGGCGACTAAGGAGGTTTGGCGGGAAATCGGTGCATGTCTTAAACATAGAAGTCTAGCGTTTAGGACCACCAAACGATTGAAACGTATACAGTTCTTGGCAAAGATCAAACATATCAAAGAGTGTTTAAAAAGTGGTAAAGAACACGTAAAGAAGAAGAAGAAGGGTCTCATATGCAATTTTTAAGTTGCTGAAGATATTTTGTGGGAACTTAAATTTTAATCTTTTCTAATGAATTTTGCCCGGGAAGCGGTATTTCATCATGCTCTTCTTGATTTTCAACTGCCAATGGTTCTTTTAGTGTTCAAATTAAGCACTGCCTTTATCGTCCCCTCTCCGATAAGACTGGAACTCGATCTCACCTAAATGAGCCCAGGGATCTCTGTAAAATATCCAGATGGCTCCACGAGGGGAAAGAACCTGGTACGGGTGAAAGATAGACGAGCACCTAGCCTCTACACCACAGGAACCCGCCTCTCTATCTGTGTGCAAATTGTCCGGTCACGTTTCCGTACCATACAACAGTAGCATACATTGTAGCCCACAATCTTATTGTGTGCGCCTCTCCGTATCATACAACAGTAGCATACTTTTGTAGCACTGACAAGTCTTATTGTGTGCCTCTCCGTATCCTTTAACATAGCATACATATATAGCATGACAAATCTTATTGTGTGCGTGCATCTGTTATCTCCAAGAAACAGGAAACAACACAATGCAATATCAACATGTGTTGTTTATGACAGGGTTAAAATCCTTTCATAAACAACACAACCCTGAAACAAGTACCCTCGACTCAAGTACCTGGAACATTCTAACATCAGATGAAAGATGTATAAAAAAAGATTAGGGGTAAAATAGCTCAAGCAAAAAAACAGCTATGAAAAACAATACACTCTTTCCCATCTCCGTCTTTTGTTGTTATTTGTCCAAGATAAACATAACTTGGTCACTTGTTCAAGTCTGTCCCCATTTATCATTATGTTCTAACCCTTTTCTCTCGTTTCCTTCTACCATTATTTTTTTTTCAATATTAGTCTTCTTTTCTTCTTTTGGTTCGGTCTTTACGACCAACTTTAATCACTCTTGTGATATGTTTGATCTTTGCCAAGAACATGTATACGTTGCTCATTGGTTTGTAGGCACTAAACGCATAACTTCTACATGTTTAGGACATGTGCTCCATTCAGCAAAAACCCCCTTAGTCGCCTCTTACGACATGCGTGACAGGTAACATTGGTTTTTATTCTTCACACCCCAAACTTGGGCCTCGGGAACCACTTGGCGCTCCCAAAATTTAGTATAACATGGGACGAATTCAGGAGAAGTGATGAAATCAGAGCAGGTTGATTATCATCATCATTGGCCTCTTTGTCTCCCGGAGACAATAGGTCTTGCGTCACAGTATGTTCTTGCATTTTCAGGAGACAATAGGTCTTGCGTCACGGTATGTTCTCGCTGAATCACAACGTTTCTTGTGGCTGTAAGACCTTTCGGGGTGGACTCCTTGACAGTTGCTCCAGGGAAACTGAGACTAGAGCTGATACATTGATGTTCTCCTGCCCTCTGCGCTCTCTTTTGCCTCACACGTATGTTGTTTTTTCTTTTTGACCCCCCCTCACTGCCGCTCACCATGCTTGCCTGTCTTTGGTCAGCTGCTCCCAGTGTTCTTTGTCTATGCCTGGATTAGATCACGCTTGCAGGTGTCAGAAGGGTAAAATGGGCGCACATGCTGTCTAGCAGCAGATGCGAGTTGACCATATAGAATGTTCTTAAATAGTTATTAACCACTTATCTATATTCTCGTCGTGTCCCGATTGACACATAAGGTTTCCAAGACTTCACTGTTGCCGTTCTGCTGTCTTTCCTAACCGTCTCCCACGTCAGGCCACCACATCAACTGGGGACTGCCTAGAGAGTTTAGTTGTAGCTCTGCCTGCAGCTGTGAGACGCCTCATGCTCCCGGGGTTTAACCCACTGCCCGGCATTTGTTCGAGTCCTGGTCTTACTCAGGACGATAACGTGAGTACCTCTGAAGTCGGAGAAAAACTGCCTGTATGGCGAGGGGAAAACAATTACAGTACATGAGCACACGGCTGCCAGTGTAAAGTAATTTTACAATGTGCACGCTGCTGCCATTGTAAGAAATTGGAAAACCGATTTTCAGCAAAAATCAGTTTCAGAGATGAAACTTCGTCTGAGTTGAAAGCGGACGAAAAAAAAAAAAAAAAAAAATCATCAACTCTCTCTTCACAGTTCTTCTCTTTGTTTCCTTTGGACTTCGGCCTTCTCCTCTTATCCTTTTTCCATCTGAGAGTTGTCCTAGTCAACCCCCCTGGCATCGACATACATGTCCAAACCCTCCATCTTCGTCTATTAATGATGGTCTCAAGGATGCAATCTGTTCATTTCAAAGCTTCTCATTTGTTATGATATTGACAGAAAATTTGCAGGATTCTTCTTAAACATTTATTCTGAAATGTCTCAACTTCTTGTATTATGTTTGGGACATTTTCCAGCATTCACTACTGTATAATAGCACTCCCAGTACATTACTTCTATATATTTTCAGTTTTGTATAGATTTAATCCCTTTTGTTTTCCAGATTTTTGTTGACATCCAAAAGTTTGTCTTACCTTCTTGATTTTTTTGATGATATCCTTTCGAATATACCTTTGATACTGTACTTCCCAGGTATACAAAATTCTGGACTTCATTTTATAATACAATTGGGTTCTCAAATTTATGATTATTTCTCATTACCTTTGTTTTCGCTTATATTTATTTTAAGTTCTATTGTTTGAGCTGTTCTGGAAAGTATATCTAATTTCCTTTGAGCATCTTCGTATCTGCTGGCCAAAATACCAATATCATCAGCATAATCCTAATCTTCTAGAACTGATTAGAGTGCTCATCGAATGCCTCTGTTGTTATCCTTTATGGTTTCTCTCATCAACCAGTCTATAGCAAGGTTAAACAGGAATGGTGAAAGAATACATATCTGTCTAACTCCTGTATTGACCTCGAAACACTCTGTCACAGCTGCTGTCATACTACTGACACTGAAAGACGGTTTATAATGCTTTAATTACTGACCATCATTATTGGTATTCCATAATCGCCCGAGTGGTTACCGGGACCCAAATTTGGGGTGTAAAGAATGGAACCACTGTTACCTGACACGCATGTCGTAATAGGCGGCTAAGGAGGTCTGGCTGAAATCGGATGCATGTGTCTTAAACATGTAGAAGTCTATGCGTTTAGGGGCCTACCAAACAATGTGCAACGTATACACGTTCTTGGCAAAGATCAAACATATCACAAAGAGTGATTAATTAAAATTGGTCGTAAAGAACGAACACAAGAAGAGTATCCCATAATGACGTAGTATCTTCCATAGCGATTCCCTGTGCAGGCTATCAAATGCTTTTACAAAGTCAACAAAAACCATGTTAACCACTAGTAGCAAGTTTTATAAGATAGAGAAGATGGAGGTATGTTGAGCACACCTTGAAAAAAGTACCAAAGAATACTAAAGCAGGCATTGAAGTAGGAATCAAAGGGTTCACGGAAGATTTGATGTCATAGGGAAGCCCTGAGACGAACTTTGCTGAGAGCGACAAGCAATATCGGACTCAATTCCATTATGTAACGTAAATGTTACTAAAGTAAGAAAAAAAGTAAGGAACTCTTTCATACCTCGTGGTCAATACAGTGTACCTGTATTTTTCATTGACCGTCGACACACGATGGGTGATGTGGTCAGCATCACGCCGCCGCCTTTACTTTCCCAGAGCATGTCTGGTACCCAGTTGAGGCTGGGTCGACCTGGAAGCCGTCGTGGTCGGGAAAATTCCACGCACATTGCGGGAGCTGAACCCAGACCACCAGCCTTGCGAAGCGAGTTCACTAACAACTACGCTACGTTAAAATGTTACTAGATGACTATAAAATAATTTTTAAAAAGTATTGTTTTTATGAATGCGACTTTTTTTGTTGCTGAAAACCGGTTAACTTTTATATTACAAGAATGACCTTCTATAATTAAAATTATTGATAATCGCCACGGGCCGATTGTAGGAGAAAACTGAGAGTAGTGGAAGGTAACTAACTGGATCTTAGTGGGACCACAATCATGAAAGGATGAGAACCACTGTACTTGATGGTCGGGGAGTATTGTAAAACTGCAATTTGTTTCCGAAACGAAACGGAAGTAGAAAGGGGCGTCTGCTGAATCAACATCATTCCTTCAATTCAAAGTGTGTTGCACTGCAGTGTTTGTTATCTTTACAGTCACGAAGATAGTCGACAGTGGCATCAGCCGGAGCAGTTACAAACGTGATCGTTTTATAATAAATATTGATTCAAAATGGTAAGCTACACAAACTGACAAGAAATAATTTATTCAGAATTGTAAGCTATTTTAACTATTTACTAAAGTTTACTAACTAACTACTGAAGTCTACTGTAGACACTGTAGACGTAGTGTAATAACTTTAATAAGTAATAACTGTACTTGTACTACTTTACTAAAATTTACTTACTTTTTCTAAGTTATTAGTTTTGATTAGCACTTTTTTAGTAC
>JADZMA010001060.1:0-25850 GCA_020796225.1 Arion vulgaris
GGTAATGCCTTCGTCCAGTTGCCTTATCTTTGTCTCGGTTATGCTGGGTGAAGGGCATAGGAGAGCAGATCCCTTCGGACAATGCTACGATTGAGAATGGGTCTTCTATGGACAGAAGCGACATCATCAACGCTCTCAGAGAAAACACGCTATGAAGATTTCAATGAAGAAGATAAAGGGTATTCTCTATCTCGGTTGCGCAAGTTGTGCATACCGATAAGTGTGGCAAGACAGGAAAACCAAGAAATAAACCCCAGTAGATACATCAATCAACACAGAACGGGAGTTGGTAGTCTAAACTCACTGACATACATGCTTGGGAGAAGTTTGGAGCAATTATGGACATGTCCGATGAAGATGATCCTCCAATGAAAAATGTACTGTCTAGCGACATATTTGATGAAATTAGATCTAGCGACAGTTGGAGCAGACTTTAACAACAAACCCAGTTTGTAGAGAGTGTATCTATCGCTTCACTTCCTGTCACATTTGATAATCCAGGAAAATGGCGGAGTATCTTGCTTCGATTTTTGGAACTGAAAAAGACAAGTAAGTCGCACTGTCGATGTTGTAGTATTGGTTAAAGTTCTAATGCATTGAATTAAATATAATGTCTACAGTAGTCAATGCGGGTTATCTATTTAATGCACAGAAGTGTCGCTCATTCAAGCAATATTTTCACGTTATTTTATGCGAATTACTACGAATTTGAATTGACTATAGACGAATTAATAGACTAGAGCGCCGCGCCGGAGTGTGTCGGAAGATCAGAACTAATAACAAGTACTTCTTCAAGCCTAGTAGCGAACAAGAATTACTGAGAGGGGTATACATTAGTTTTAATTAATCAAATGAAAGATATTTCGGGCACATTAAGAGACTTGATGCACTTTACTTTTGAATACCGCCTTGAAAGGAAAGGCAGAAGAGTAAGGAGGGGAAGACATCAACATTGGTTAAGTGGTGGCTGGTTGACATGCAAAGTCTGATAACAGAAAAACACACAGAGACATACATTCATTGGAAACATCAGGAGGTGATTTGAAAGACTGACAGTATGGTGTGTACCATGAGGAAAAAGACAGAACCATTAGATTACGCACAGCCAAGCTAACAGTAACGGAGTGAGACACATCAATGATTGATTTTGATAATATTTATATATATTTTTAAACTTCACTCTTAGCAAGTATATTGAGAGTTCATAACATTAATGAGCTACCTTATTACTAAACTGCTAATGAGAAGGATAGTAATTACTAATTAGTGTTCATTCGTATTCATTTTAATCCATCATTAGGATGACAAAATAGAGAAATGAAGACAGTAAAGCATTAACTACTAAATATTATCAACTAAACATTAACTACTAAATATTATCAATCTTAAAACATTAACTACTAAATATTATCAATTGTAAACATTAAAGTTAAAAATGAAAAGGCTGTAGGCCTATTTGTTGCTATGCTACTGGCGAGATACCAACACCCTTTATGAGAACCAATGAAGAGTTGATTTGAGATGGGGACAGGTCCCCTTCGCAGATGCCTGATAAGCGCACCCCAAAACAAGTGCTGATGGGGGCAGATAATGGGTTGGTGGATAAAACAATTGCTCAGACATTTAAAAGTTTCGAAAATACTTTTGGTATAGGACACACACTGAACCCCTTGTGCAAGATCATCAAATTTGGTTCTGCAGCACCACAAAAGAAGTTGCATAGCTGAGAATCATTGTACTGCAAAGGGACAGGTAAAACAAGCTGTACATATAGACTTTGCCCAACCCTGTTCATGTATGTCCCACCTGTGGTTGTATTACAGGATTGGATTCTAGTCAACCTCCGCCAACCAGAGATGCAACAACACACATCTGAGGCCATTGCTTGAGATGGATGCATAATGCTATCAGTTTAAGAAGACGAGGCAGTTCTTGAAAGTCACAATACAAAATTGTATCATGTGAGATATATTATATTCTAAATGCTGTAAGCAAAACAAGAAGGATAGAGTAAGAAAGATAAAAAAAATAAGTGTCAACAATTTTCTAGAACAACCAAAATGAAAGGATCTGATTATTTTGTTTTTAAAAGAAACTGACCAACCTGCACACAGTATGCTGCTTGGAAAATCAGGAAACAAAGCAAGGGGATGACTGAAAATAAGTTAGTTAAATGGAGACCAAGGACAGTAAATACATTAGCATCTCTGTCAAGCTTCATTCATTGCAGGAAATCAAACTGACATGGCTGAGAATAAGTTAGTTAAATGGAGACCAAGGGACAGTAAATACATTTACATGCCTCCTGTCCAAGCTTCATTTATTGCAGAAATCAAACTGCGATGGCTGAGAATAAGTTAGTTAAATGGAGATCAAGGCACAGTAAATACATTCAGCATGCCTCCTGTCCAAGCTTCATTCATTGCAAGGAAATCAAACATACATAGCTCTTCTCTGCTGTGCATATAGTATAAACAGTTTGACAATACAGCTCCAATGTATATATGCATACATAATACAATAATGCAACCCCCACTAGGTATATGTATCCTGATAGGTATTCTTCTAAGATAAATTTGTGTTAATTTGTATGAAATGTTCTAAAGATAAAAATTTTTTACATTTTTGCAGAGTTAACTGTTCATTTTACTTCAAAATTGGGGCTTTCGTCATGGCGACCGATGTTCACTCGTCTACAATCGACCAACTTTCAGTCAGGTAGCTATTGCCATCCCTCTATTTTTCCATTGGAGCTTGATACAACAGTATAGTTAGTATCCCTTTCAGAGTCAGCTGCTGTCCGCCCTGTATTTGCTCCATTGGGAGCATGACACCACAAGTATAGTTGGTATCCTTGCAGTAAAGCTGCTGTCTGCCCTGTATTTGCTCCATTGGGAGCTTGGCACCTAAGTATAGTTGGTATTCTTGCAGTAAGCTGCTGTCCTCCCTGTTTGCTCCATTGGGGCTTGGCACCTACAAGTATAGTTGGTATCCTTGCAGTAAAGCTGCTGTCCTCCCTGTATTTGCTCCATTGGAACAGCACCACTAGTATAGTTGGTATCCATGCAGGAAAGCTAGACAAAGCATACAGCTCATAAGCTTTGGCATGTAGTGGTCTAGTCTTTACTTGCTTGCTATATGGCCTTTCATCTTTACAGGCGGTCAATAGGCAGAGTGTTTTACTGTGACAACTTCTGAGTTTTTGCTTTTCTCTCTTGTCGTTCAGCTCGTACATAAGTCTCTTCTCAAAAGACTCTATGCCCTTCCGTAATTTGGCTTTCCACACAACTCTGTCATCAGCTAGTCCTCCCATGTGCTGGGATCTATAGAAAAGTTTCTAGCCTGGGCAGCTGATATGGAGAATGTGCCTTGCAACATTTGCACATATTTGTACTTACTTGTACATATGAAATGTTAGTTAACATAGTAAATTGTCTTGTACATAAGAAATTCATTCATACATACAAACCATATGTATGAAGAAATGCATTTTGTAATAATGTAACCATTTTTATTGTATTTGGTACCTTCGAGTGGTTATGGGAACTAAATTTGGGGTGTAAAGAATAGAACCATTGTTACCTGCCCGCACATCGTAAGGGCGACTAAGGAGTTTGGCTGAAATTGGATGCATGTGTCTAAATGTGGAAGTCTGCGTTTGAGGCCTACCAAACCAATGTGCAATGTTTACGTTCTTGGCAAGATAAAACATATCACAAGAGTGACTAAAATTAGTAAAAACGAATGAAAAGAAGAAGATCAGCAAATTAGTAGATATTGTGTAAAGTAGTTGGTACACGTGCTCTGTATGCATATGGTCTGAGTATCAAAGGGATTAGGACAAGTATTTATTGATCTTCATGGTATGGTGCTTGTCTCTCACCCCAAAAGTGCTTGGTTCGTTTCCCTTCTGAGTTGATCAAGCTATTTTTCTAGTGATCCTTGATCTCAATGTAGACGAGATCGATTTCCCTAGTCTATCGGAGACAAAATATATTGTAGGTCTCATGTTCTGTTTAAATACACAAAAGAACCAATAACGGTTGAAGTACTAGGCTTGAAGCAAATTCATTACAAATTTGTTAGGTCATGTGCCCGAGTTTGATATTTTTGATGTTTCTCTTTTGTTTTGCAGACAATCTTACTACAGAACCTGTGCTGAACCCTCAGAATGCTGCCTTGACTGCAGATGGCTCTCACAGTGAGTTTTTCTTCCCTTCATCATTGATTTGTTTGTTTGTGGTTGGAACATGAAGCTACAGCTGTTGTTATCTGTGTTGTAACATTATTTTCTTCCCTTCATCATTGATTTGTTTGTTTGTGGTTGGAACATGAAGCTACAGCTGTTGTTATCTGTGTTGTAACATTATTTTCTTCCCTTCATCATTGATTTGTTTGTCTGTGGTTGGAACATAAAGCTACAGCTGTTGTTATCTGTGTTGTAACATTATTTTCTTCCCTTCATCATTGATTTGTTTGTTTGTGGTTGGAACATGAAGCTACAGCTGTTGTTATCTATGTTGTAACATTATTTTCTTCCCTTCATCATTGATTTGTTTGTTTGTGGTTGGAACATGAAGCTACAGCTGTTGTTATCTGTGTTGTAACATTATTTTCTTCCCTTCATCATTGATTTGTTTGTTTGTGGTTGGAACATGAAGCTACAGCTGTTGTTATCTATGTTGTAACATTATTTTCTTCCCTTCATCATTGATTTGTTTGTTTGTGGTTGGAACATGAAGCTACAGCTGTTGTTATCTGTGTTGTAACATTATTTTCTTCCCTTCATCATTGATTTGTTTGTTTGTGGTTGGAACATGAAGCTACAGCTGTTGTTATCTGTGTTGTAACATTATTTTCTTCCCTTCATCATTGATTTGTTTGTTTGTGGTTGGAACATGAAGCTACAGCTGTTGTTATCTGTGTTGTAACATTATTTTCTTCCCTTCATCATTGATTTGTTTGTCTGTGGTTGGAACATGAAGTTACAGCTTATCTATCTATGTTGTAACATTATTTCTTCCCTTCATCATTGATTTGTTTTTTTTTGTGGTTGGAACATGAGAAGCTACAGCTTTTTTATCTGTGTTGTAACATTATTTTCTTCCCTTCATCATTGATTTGTTTGTTTGTGGTTGGAACATGAAGCTACAGCTGTTATTATCTGTGTTTAACATTATTTTCTTCCCTTCATCATTGATTTGTTTGTCTGTGGTTGGAACATGAAGCTACAGCTTTTATTATCTATGTTATAACATTATTTTTTTCCCTTCATCATTGATTTGTTTGTTTGTGGTTGGAACATGAAGCTACAGCTGTTGTTATCTGTGTTGTAACATTATTTTCTTCCCTTCATCATTGATTTGTTTGTTTGTGGTTGGAACATGAAGCTCTGTTTGTTATCTATGTTGTAACATTATTTCTTCCTTCATCATTGATTTGTTTGTTTGTGGTTGGAACATGAAGCTACAGCTGTTGTTATCTGTGTTGTAACATTATTTTCTTCCCTTCATCATTGATTTGTTTGTTTGTGGTTGGAACATGAAGCTACAGCTGTTTTTCTGTGTTGTAACATTATTTTCTTCCCTTCATCATTGATTTGTTTGTTTGTGGTTGGAACATGAAGCTCAGCTATTGTTATCTGTGTTGTAACATTATTTTCTTCCCTTCATCATTGATTTGTTTGTTTGTGGTTGGAACATGAAGCTACAGCTGTTGTTATCTGTGTTGTAACATTATTTTCTTCCCTTCATCATTGATTTGTTTGTTTGTGGTTGGAACATGAAGCTACAGCTGTTGTTATCTGTGTTGTAACATTATTTTCTTCCCTTCATCATTGATTTGTTTGTTTGTGGTTGGAACATGAAGCTACAGCTGTTGTTATCTGTGTTGTAACATTATTTTCTTCCCTTCATCATTGATTTGTTTGTTTGTGGTTGGAACATGAAGCTACAGCTGTTGTTATCTATGTTGTAACATTATTGGTTCTCAGTGACATAGAAGTTTTGTATTTTCGTCTCTGATTGCAAAATTACTCGGTTCACTCCCTCATGAGCCATCTGGATATTGTTCCAGAGATCCTGGTCACAGTGTAGGTGAGAGGTTGCTAGTTCTATTAGAGACTGCCGATAAGCGTAGGTCCTGTGTTCAAGTTTAATACGTAAAAGACACTTCAAAATTGAAAGGCAAACTAGAAAGCAGCTGCCCTGGCAAAATTCATAATGGAAAAAAAAAATCATACAAAACATTGTCACCATCTTTTACATCGAGGATCACATTGGTGCTACATATTTTGTGCACTGTCACTGAGATTTTCCTGTATAGACAGATCGAGCACAGTTACTCACAGAAGTGCAATGATGATGGTCCAATCATTCATCGTTATTGTAACAATATTGTTACTTATTGTAATATTATTCTCACATGTGATAATAGCACACTGTGGCATACCAGGAAATGAGAGAGCAGAGAACTTAGTTAAGGAAGGAACAAGAAAGGAATCAAATAATCACTTTCCAGGGAAAAAACAGCTCATCAAAGGGCCCTTAGAAGAAGACCAACAAAAAGACAAATTACCATTATCTAGATAGAGAAAGGCAGGTGATATTGTTTTTACTCAGAACTGGACACAACAGAATGAACAGACTCTTACACAGACTAAAACTAGTTCCATCACCCACATGTGCTTGTGCACAGACAGCTGAACACATCCTGCAAGATTGTCACCTGATGAATCAACTGGGGTTGGAACACTGGCCAACAGAGACAGACATCAACACAAAACTGTTTGGAAGCTTTGATAAACTAACAAATACAACAACATACATCAGAAAGCCCGGGCTCATTGTGTAGACATTGAACATCAGCAAACAAGAAGATGAAGCCTTGATGAACTAACAAATACAACAACATACATCCAGAGAACCGGACTCATTGTGTAGACATTGAACATCAGTGAGCGAGAAGAAGAAGCCTTTATGAACTAACAAATACAACAACATACATCCAGAAACAGAGACTCATTGTGTAGACATTGAACATCAGTGAACAAGAAAAGTGGTGTTATTCTTACTGTATTTTGTAAAACTATTTTACTTCAAATTTGGAATTTAGAACCAACTTTTGAATTGAAAATTGAACAATTCATATCAAATTGAACAATTCATACCAAATTGTTTTCAAATCCAATTCCCACAATTTCTCAACATCCTCAAAAGTAGATTTTGTGTACCCCTTGTTAGTGCTGTCATCAGTTGATGTATTTGTTTTATTTTGTGTGTCCCATGTTGGTGCTGTCATAAGTCTTTTGAGAAAAGACTTATGTATGAGCTGAACGACAAGAGAAAAGCGAAAACTCAGAAGTTGTCACAGTAAAACACCAATTGACTGTCTGTAAAGATGAAAAAGGCCATATATGTGTCCCATGTTGGTGCTGTCATAAGTTGATGTATTTTATGTGTCCCATGTTGCTGCTGTCATAAATTGATGTATTTTGTGTGTCCCATGTTGGTGCTGTCATAAGTTGATGAATTTTGTGTGTCCCATGTTGGTGCTGTCATAAGTTGATGTAATTTGTGTGTCCTATGTTGGTGCTGTCATAAGTTGATGTTTGTTTTTGTTGGTGCTGTCATAAAATTAATGTATTTGTTCTACTTTATGTGTCCCATGTTGGTGCTGTCATAAGTTGATGTATTTTGTGTGTCCCATGTTGGTGCTGTCATAAGTTGATGTATTTTGTGTGTCCCATGTTGGTGCTGTCATAAGTTGATGTATTTTATTGTGTCCTATGTTGGTGCTGTCATAAGTTGATGTATTTTGTGTGTCCTATGTTGGTGCTGTCATAAGTTGATGTATTTGTTTTTGTTGGTGCTGTCATAAGTTAATGTATTTGTTCTACTTTGTGTGTCCCATGTTGGTGCTGTCATAAGTTGATGTATTTTGTGTGTCCCATGTTGGTGCTGTCATAAGTTGATGTATTTTGTGTGTCCCATGTTGGTGCTGTCATAAGTTGATGTATTTTGTGTGTCCTATGTTGGTGCTGTCATAAGTTGATGTATTTGTTCTACTTTGTTTGTCTCATGTTGGTGCTGTCATAAGTTGATGTATTTGTTCTACTTTGTGTGTCTCATGTTGGTGCTGTCATAAGTTGATGTATTTGTTCTACTTTGTGTGTCTCATGTTGGTGCTGTCACAAGTTAATGTATTTATTTTACTTTATTCTTAGTTATGCTGATGATGTACAAGCTCAGCAAGAATATGATGATCTTTGAGGAAATCTTTGTGAGTTGGAAGATAGGTCAGTCTTCTATCTTTATTTATAACAAAAACCATTCTTATATATATATATATCATCTCTAATCTTAATACTTTAAACAAGCACATATTGACTGTCAGAGGGACATGATACATACAGTATATCGTATATTGACTGTCAGAGGACATGATACATACAAGTATATTATATTGACTGTCAGAGGACATACATGCAGTATATCGTATATTGACTGTCAGAGGGACATGATACATACAGTATATTGTAACCATGTCCAAATTATGTCATGTAACACCAAGGTTACAATATAATAAAAATTCCTCTCGTACTGTTATACGTTACATAGGGCCTGCAAGTAATTTCTCCATACCGCTCTATCCGGAGCAACTCGCTCAATCTCCTCCATGGAACTGAGACCGATATTTCCTGCCTCTCTCAGCAAAGTTTGTTTCAGGGTCTCCTTAGGTGACCTCTCTTTCTTGAACCCTTTGCATCCCACTTCAATGCCTGCTTTGATATTCAGTTGATCATTTCTCCTCAAGGTGTGCCCAACATATCTCCATCTTCTCTTTCTATAACAGTTGTCACTAGTGGTTGACCAGACATGTCTCTGATTTCATCACTTCTCTGAATTCGTTCCATTTTATATTCATTATTTTTTCGCAGACATCTATTTTCAAATGCATTCAACGCTTTCTATATCTTTAGTCATTTTCCAACTCTCTCTAGCATATGTTAGGATTGATACAACATTTGAATTGAAAATTAGTAATTTAGTTTAATACTTTTTTTGATCCGGCGCCTGAGCTTTTCAGCTCTTGGCTGGTGCCATGGACATCGTAACCCTTCGGTTGTGCCAGAACAGCGTAAATCTGAGGAATCTGTGGCTTTTTCTGCCATCCGCGAGTGAACCACGCACACACAGAGGGATAGTCACCCGTGGTCAGCGCTAGCAACACGCTGGGCAGACGGGCTAATACTATATAACTTGCACTTCCATATTTTATTTAGACTTTTAAAGCTGATGTTGCTTTGCCAATTCGTATCATAATTTCTTTTTTAACATTTCCTGTGCAATCAAAATTGCTACCTAAATGGTGAACTGCTCTGTTATTTTTATCATTTTAGATTCCAGTGTGATATCTACATTACTTGCCATAGGTGTCTTCATTATATTTGTTTTTCATAAGCTTATCTGCAGTTCAACTTTTGATGCTATAGATGACAAGTTGTCTGTTTTCTTTGCATATCTTGGTTGTTTCTACTTAACAAGGCAATATCATCTGTAAAATCCAAAACTTCTAGTTGACTATTTTCTACCCAATTGATGCCAGTTTCGCCTATGCAACATTTTCGCATCACCCAATATACAAAAGTAAAATCAGAACAATTGTTCTATATAGATCCCAAAACCTAGAGACATGCAAAACCAGATCAAACTTTTGAAAACAGATTTTAGACACATCTTTGTTTCCAACAAGAATGAAAATAGTAAAGAATGAGAAACAATAAGGGGAAACCATCATGAAGGTTAATAGAATATGATAGGCTGTGACATTGAAAGCATGACAGAGAAGAAAGAAGCTAAAATCCCATATACAAATAAAAGATGAGGCAGACCAAGAAAGAGATGACTTTGAATTAGATCTCGAAATACTAGACATGAATAATTGTCAAGAGAAGGACAAGAGCAGAGATGAATGCAAATGGGTGATGTAGAAAGTTTAATTTAGTCATCAGATCATCATCACTGCATGTCAAACCAATTTGTCCATAAGTGCTCCAATCTTCTCCTCAGTATGTCTCTCAGCGTGTGCCGATAACACACGGTTCTGTGTTGTTTACCATTCTTCTTTGGCTACCAGCATAGTGTTCTACACCACATTTGATTTGAAATTCTTGCATTCTGATTAGGGTTCACCACTATTACTTGAATATATGCATGTCCTCTCTTCTTGAATGTATAATATCACCCTAGTCCATTTGCTCATCTGCTTGTTACAGCAGCCATACACCTACAAGACTATTAGTGTGTTCATATCCCTTTATATCTACATTCTCCTGTACAACTGGTCCATTGCTCATCTGTTTGTTACAGCAACCATACACCTACAAGACTATTAGTGTGTTCATATCCTTATATCTACATTCTCCTGCTAACTGGTCATTGCTCATCTGTTTGTTACAGCAACATACACCTACAAGACTATTAGTGTGTTCATATCCCTATATCTACATTCTCCTGTACACTGGTCATTGCTCATCTGCTTGTTACAGCAACCATACACCTACAAGACTATTAGTGTGTTCATATCCTTTATACTACATTCTCCTGTACAACTGGTCCATTGCTCATCTGTTTGTTACAGAACCATACACTACAAGACTATTAGTGTGTTCACTATCTATATCTACATTCTCCTGTACAACTGGTCCATTGCTCATCTGTTTGTTACAGCAGTCATACACCTACAAGACTATTAGTGTGTTCATATCCCTTATATCTACATTCTCCTGTACAACTGGTCCATTGCTCATCTGCTTGTTACAGCAACCATACACCTACAAGACTATTAGTGTTTCATATCCATATATCTACATTCTCCTGTACAACTGGTCCATTGCTCATCTGCTTGTTACAGCAACCATACACCTCTCTCTCTCTCTTTGCCTTACCGGGTTGGGCATAGGCCTCAACCAACTCATGCCAAGTCTTCCTATCTCTAGCTATCTCCTGCAGCTCCCTCCAGCTCTTCTTTATATTGTTGATCTCTGCCTCCAAATCTGTCTCCATTATGTTCTCGGCCTCCCCTTCTTTCGCTGTCCCTCGGGTTCCAGGCAAGGACCCTTCTTGTTATATTCCCCTCCGGTTTGCATAAAGTGTGTCTATCCAGCGCCAGCGTCTTTTTAACCTGTTCGTTCACTGGAATCTGTCTTGTTCTCTCCATAGTTCCTCATTTGTGACCCTATCATACCATCTTATTCCCTCTATTTTCGCAGACACCAGTTGATGAATGTTTGCAATTTATGCGCTATTGTTTTAGTTGTTCTCCATGTTTCTGACCCATACAGTAGAACTGCTTTAACATTAGAGTTAAATATCGAATTTTTGTTCTAGATTTGATTTCTTTGGACTTCCAAATGTTCCCAGTGCAATGAAAGCTCCCTTGCCTTCTGTATTCTTATTTTAACATCTCTATCTGTTCCACCCTCTTTGTCTACGATTCGCCAAATATGTGTATGATTCTACCTCTTGAAGTGGATTTCCCAGGGAGATCGGAGTTGTCGTTTGCTTGGTTAATTCTCAATATCTTTGTCTTTCCCTATGAATGTTCAGCCCTAGTTGCTGGGACCTTTGATTCAATGTGTTAAGCTTATCCTGCATCTGATTTTGTGTATGTGACAGAAGGGCTATATCATCAGCAAGTCAGATCATCTAGTTGCTCTGTCAGAGTCCATTGGATTCCATTTCTGGTGTTAGTTACTGTGGTCTTCATAATCCAGTCTATTGTCAATAGAACAACAAAGGTGATAGAGACATCCCTGTATGACTCCTGTTTCTATTCCGACAGTATCTGTTAGTTTACCTTCATGAAGAACTCTACATTTCATATCTGTATATGTAGCTTTTATTAGGTTAATAATTTTCTGTGGGATTCCATAATGCCTCATTAATTTCCAAAGGGTTTCCCTATCAATACTGTCAAAAGCCTTCTCATAATCAACAAATCCGATATAAAGTGGGGATTTCCATTCAATACTTTGCTCTATTATTATAAGTAATGTGGCTATCTGGTCAGCACAGGATCTATTTGGTCGGAAGCCTGCCTGTTCATCTCTTAGCTTTATATCGATGGTATCTCTCAGTCTCTCCAGGATGACTCTGCGTAGTATTTTCCCAGGTACTGACAACAGCATTATTCCCCTATAGTTTTCACACTTCTGAAGGTCCCTTTCTTTGGTAGCTTTACCAGGTATCCTTCTCTCCAGTTTGCTGGTATTTCTTTGGTCTCCCAGATTCTGCTAAATAATTTATACAGTATTTCTGTGGATGTGTTTATGTTGCTTTAACCGCCTCTGCTGGAATACCATCTGGACGACCGCTTTCCATCTTTTAAAGTTTAATGGCTTACTAATCTCCTCCTTGGATGGTTTCTCACAGTTGATGTCCAAGTCAATTTCTGCCGGTTGGATATCTGGGGGTTTGTAGGTGCTGGTCTGTTCAGGAGTTCCTTGAAGTATTCCATCCATCTTTCCATTTGGTCTCTAACATTAGTGATAGTTTCCCCACTACTATTTTTGATCAACCCATTTGATGGTCTGTATTTTCCTGCTAGCTTTCTAGTGATATTGTAAAGATCCCTAAGGTTTCCTTTTCCTGCAGCTACCTCTGCTTCTCTTGCTAGATCTTCTAGTATTGTCTTTTATCTAACTTTTGTTTCTTCCACTTTCTTGCTAGCTTCTGTGTACTTTTCCTGGGCTATGGCTTTGGCAGTTCTAGTTTTGCTATTATTTAAATCTGCTTTCCTCTTTTTCCTTTCTTCTATTTCCTTGAGAGTTTCTGGAGTTATCCATGCCTTATGATTCCGCTCCTTCTTTCCTAATACCTCTGTGCATGTTTCATTCCAAATATTTTTGGCTTGCTGCCAGCATTCTTCCGCACCACCTCATCTTCTAATTGTCGTAACACCTCATACTTATTAGAGACTGTGACCGTGAACTGTTCCTTTGTTTCTTGACTTCTGAGGTATCCTACATTATATTGGTGTCTATGTTCATGGGATGTTATGTATGCTAAGCTTCAGTTTAATTTACTTATCAGCAAATGGTGATCCGAATCTACATCTGCCCCTTAGGACCCACATCTTGTAGGATGACCTGAATTTCTTGTTTATGCATATGTGGTCAATTTGATTTTCTGTTCTGTGATCTGGTGATACCCAGGTTGCTTTATGTATTCTTTTATGTGAAAGACACTTCCACCTATGACGTATTGATTCGCTGCGCAGAAATTAGTGAATAGTTCTCCATTTTCGTTCATTATTCCTAGTCCGTGTTTCCTCATGATCTCCTCGTAGCCTATGTTGTCCGAACCTATTTTGGCATTGAGGTCACCCATCAGAATTTTGATGTTCCCATTTCTCTGATTACCTATAGTATTTTGAAGTTTTATTTAAAATTCCTCTTTTACTTTTTCCTCTTTATCATTGGTAGTCATTACACTAGGTCACATTCAAGAATACTTTCTTTTTGGTGGTTCTGAATGTTGCTGTGATTATCCTAGGACTCACTGCTTCCACTTTATTAGTGCAGTCTTCGCTTCTTTAGATAGCATTAAAGCCACTCCTTCACTATGGAGGGCATTTTCTTCCATATGGCCTGAGAACAGCATTGTTTCTCCTGTGTTTAGGCGTTGTTTGCCTGCACCATTCCACCTAGTTTCACATAATCCCAAGATGCCAATCCGTGAAATTTCATCTCATTTACAACCTGTGCTGTCTGTCCATTTGATACATACTTCTAACATTCCAGGTGCCAATTCTGGAGCTTTTCCTAGGTGAAAGGAAGATAATCTGCGGTGTAGACTCCTTGCGCTTTCTCTTGCATACTTATACCTCTTCTAGAAGAGCTTCCTTTCCTCTTGGCTGGCACAGTTTTTATTTTATTTTATGTGACTTGTTCATGGTTGGTTGGATTTTGTGGCTAAAATTTTTCTACTGGATAGGGTAGCCAGCCCTACGCCAAACCCACCTTAGTCGCCTCTTACGACATGCCTTGTAGAATAGTGTCTTTCTCTTTGCTCCCTGCGCCCCGGCAGCACACGGGCGCAACTCATACACCTAAAGACTATTAGTGTGTTCATATCCCCTTATATCTACATTCTCCTGTACAACTGGTCCATTGCTCATCTGCTTTTTCAGCAACCATACCCTCAAGACTATTAGTGTGTTCTCCCCCTTATATCAAATTCCCCTGTACATGGCCCCATTCCATCTGTTTGTTACAAAACCCATCCCCCTACGACTATTGTTTTTTCTTCCCCAAAATTTTAAATTCTAAAACCCGGGGTCATTCTCATCTGTTTTTAAAACCATACACCTACAAGACAAAAGTGTTATATCCATATCTACATTCTCCTTTTTAAACTGGTCCATTGCTCATCTGTTTTTTACAGCCCATCCCTAAAGACTTTGTGTGTTCATACCCCTATATCTACATTCTCTTACCTTTATTCTCATCTCTTTTACAGAAACCATACCCTACAAGACTTTGGTGTGTTCTATCCCTTTATATCTACATTCCCCTTCCTGGTCCATTGCTCATCTGTTTACGGGGCCCATACACCTCAAAATATTAGTGTGTTCATACCCCTTATATCTTTCTTTACAACTGGTCCATTTCATCTGTTTGTTACAACCATACCCTACAAGACTATTGGTGTTTTTCCCTTATATTTACACCCTTAAAACTGGCCCTTTCCATCTGCTTTTCCAACCATACACCTACAAGACTTTAGTGTGTTCTACCCCCTATCTACTTTCCCGTACAACTGGTCCATTGCTCATCTGTTTGTTACAGAAACCCAAACCCTAAAAGACTATTATGTGTTCATACCCCTTTATATCTACATTTCCATGTACAACGGCCCATTGCTCATCTGTTTTTTTAACAACCATACACCTAAGACTATTAGTGTTTCATACCCCCTTATATCTACATTCCCTTAAACGGGTTTGTCATCTGTTTTTGAACCATACCCCAAGACTATTAGTGTTTCATACCCCCTTATATCCATTCTCCATGACCTGGTCCATTGCTCATCTGCTTTTACAGCATTTTACCTAAAGACTATTGTGTTTCATCCCTTTTTCTACATTCTCCATGCCCGGCCCATTGCTCATCTGCTTTTTCAGAAACCATACACCTACAAGACTATTGGTGTGTTCATACCCCTTTATCTACATTCTCCTTAAACTGGTCCATTCTCACCCCTTTTTTACGCAATACCCTAAAAGACTATTATTTTTTCATATCTATATCTACATTCTCCATTACAACTGGTCCATTGCTCATCTGCTTGTTAGCAACAACACCTAAAGACTATTAGTTTTCATCCCCCATATTACATTCTCCATGACAACTGGCCCATTGCTCATCTGTTTGTTAGAAACCATACACCAAAGACTTTGTGTGTTCAACCCCTTATTTACATTCCCCTGTACAACTGGTCCATTGCTCATCTGTTTGTTACAGCAGCCATACCCCTGGGCTTTGTGTGTTCAATCCCTTATATCTACATTCTCCATTACACTGGTCCTTGCTCATCTGTTTTTTGCAAATACACCTAAAAGACTATTGTGTTTCCATACCCTTATCTAAATTCTCCTGACACTGGTCCATTGCTCATCTCTTGTTGAACCATACACCTAAAGACTAAGTGTGTTCTATCCCTTATATCTACATTCTCCATTACCTTCCATTGTATCTTTTTGTTACAGAAACCAACACCTACAAGACTATTAGTGTTTCTACCCCCAAATTCTCATTCTCTGTACAACTTCCATTCTCTCTCTTTTACAAACCAAAACCCACAAGACTATTAGTTTTCTACCCTTTTATTCTACATTCTCCATGTACAACTGGTCCATTGCTCATCTGTTTTTCAGCAAAATACACCTAAAGACTATTATGTTTTTCATATCCCTTATATCTACATTCTCCTTAACGGGTCCTTGCTCATTTTTTTCAGCAACCATACCCTACAAGATATTGTGTGTTCAATCCCTATCTACATTCTCCTTTACAACTGGCCCTTGCTCATCTGTTTTTAAACAGCCATCCCCCAAAGACTATTGTGTTTCTTCCCCTTTTTCTACATTCTCCATTACAACGGGCCCATTTCATCTTTTAAAACCCCCCATACACCTCAAACAAGTGTGTTCATCCCATATCTACATTCTCCTTTAAAACGGGTCATTCTCATCCTTTTACAAAACCATACCCTAAAGACTTTGTGTTTCATATCCCTTTATATCTACATTTCCTGCAACTGGTCCTTTTTGCTCATCTGTTTTCCCCAAACCCATACACCTCAAGACTATTAGTGTTCATACCCCCTTTATATCTACATTCTCCATTAAACTGGTCCATTGCTCTTTGTTGTTCAGAAACCCAAACACCAAAAGACTAATGTGTTCATACCCCTTTATTCTACATTCTCCTTCAACTGGTCCATTGCTCATCTGTTTTTAAGCAACCTCCCTAAAGACTATTATTTGTTCATACCCCTTTATATCAATTCCCCTGTACAGCTGGTCCATTGCTCATCTGTTTTTACAGCAACCATACACCTAAAGACTATTAGTGTTTCATTCCTATATCTACATTCTCCTTAACTGGTCCATTGCTCATCTTTTTTCACAAATACCCTACAAGACTATTAGTTGTTATACCCCTTTATATCCATTCCCCTTACAACTGGTCCATTGCTCATCTGTTTTTCGAACCTACCCCAAAATTAGTGTGTTCATACCCCTTTATATCTACATTCCCCCTTAAACTGCCCATTGCTCATCTTTTTTAAAGCAACCATACCCTAAAAGACTATTAGTTTTCATATCCCTTATATCTACATTCTCCTGTACAACTGGCCCATTGCTCATCTCTTGTTGAACCATACACCTACAAGACTATTGTGTGTTCTTTCCCCCCTTATATCTACATTCTCCATGTAAAACTGGTCCATTGTCATCTGTTTTTTAAAAAGAACCATACACCTACAAGACTATTGTGTGTTCTACCCTTATCACACTCCTGTACAGCTGGCCCATTGCTCATCTGTTTGTTCAGCAACCAACACCTACAAGACTATTAGTGTGTTCTACCCCTATATCTACATTCTCCTGTACAACTGGTTTCTCTTTGTTTGTTGGGCCCTACACCCAGATATTAGTGTGTTCTACCCCTTAATCTACATTCTCCATGTACAACGGTCCATTGCTCATCTGTTTTTACAGCAACCATACCTACAAGACAAAGTGTGTTCTATCCCTTATATCTACATTCCCCTGTGCTGGTCCTTGCTCATCTGTTTTTCAGCAGCCATACACCTCAAGACTATTAGTGTGTTCATATCCTATATCTAATTCCCCACAACGGTCCATTGCTCATCTTTTTTAACAACCCATACACCACAAGACTATTAGTGTGTTCTATCCCTTATATCTCATTCTCCTGAAAACGGGTCCATTGCTCATCTGGCGCGGTACACCTACAAGACTATTGTGTTTTCCCTTACCCCTTATATCTACATTCTCCTTAAAACTTCCATTGCTCTTTCCTTTTAAAGCAGCCATCACCAAAGACTATTGTGTGTTCATCCCTTTATATCTACATTCTCCTGTACAACGGGCCCATTGCTCATCTGTTTTTACAGCAGCCTACACCTCAAGACTATTAGTGTGTTCTTTCCTTATATCTACATTCCCCATGTACAACTGGTCCATTTATCTGTTTGTTACAAACCATCCCCTAAAGACTATTGGTTTTCATATCCTTTTTCTACATTCTCCATTACAACTGGTCCATTCTCACCCTTTTTCAGAACCATACACCTAAAACTTTGTGTGTTCTTCCCTTATATCTACATTCTCCATGTAAAACGGGTCCTTCCTTCTGTTTGTTACACAACCATACACCTAAAGACTTTGTGTGTTCATATTCCTTTATATCTAATTCTCCTGTACAGCTGGTCCATTGCTCATCTGCTTTTACAGCAGTCATACACCAAAGACTATTAGTGTTTCCCCCTTATATCTACATTCTCCATGTACAACTGGTCCATTGCTCATCTCTTGTTCAGCAGCCATACCCTACAAGACTATTATGTTTCTTCCCTTATATTTTCCCCTTTACAACTGGTCCATTGCTCATCTTTTTTTTTAACCCCATAACCTCAAGACTATTGTGTGTTATCCCTTAATTACTTCCCCGTACAGCTGGTATTGCTCATCTGCTTTTACAGCACCCAAACACCTAAAGACTATTAGTGTTTCATTCCTTATCTTCTCCATGCAACTGGTTTGCTCATTTTTTTGCAGCCATACACCTAAAGACTATTGGTTTCTATCCCTTTATCTACATTCTCCTTACAGCTGGCCCATTGCTCATCTGCTTGTTACAGCCATACACCTACAAGACTATTAGTGTTTTCTTTTATACCCAATTCCCCTTACCTGGCCCATTGCTCATCTTTTACAGAAACCCAAACACCTACAAGCTATTTGTTTCTTCCCCTATATCTACATTCTCCATTAAATGGTATTGCTCATCTGTTTGTTCACAACCAAACCCCCAAAGACTTTAATTGTGCTTTCCCCTTATCAATTCCCCTGTACAATTTATTGCTCATCCTTTTACAGCAACCATACCCTAAAGACTATTGTGTTTCATATCCATATCTTTCTCCTTAAACTGGTCCTTGTCTCTGTTTTTACAGCGCCATCCCCTAAGACAAAGTGTTCTATTCCTTATATCAAATTTCCTGTAAAAAAATAAACTATTTTGTCCCCTGATTCCTCAGTGACTCCATCCATTGTTTTTAATGTTGAGATAAGATTGAATGAAAAACTCAGAAAAAACTAACAGATAACAGTGGAGAAAGAGTTTGGGAAGAGATGGATAGGACACAATGAAAAGTGGGGCTTCAAAAACAGGATGTTTTGGAACTCACGGGGAAAAGGGGAGAGGGGAAGGCCTAACAGACCGGAGAAAAGGCTGACGGATTTTAAAAAGGAATAAAACATGGAAAGAAGAAAGAGCGGGAAGACGTTTGTTCAAAACTATGCTCCATTGGGGTTGAAAGGTGAAGCAAACATGTTTTTTAGATGTACTTCTTTTAAGTCCCCAAATTGACCTTTTTAAAAACCCTTTGTAATTGTATGTGATTGGAACCAAAGAGCGATTGTCATTGTCATTTCCAAAAGTAGACCAGTAAATTTCTGCAGTTTTTTTTATTTACTTGCCCCCCATTATAGTCCCTCATGACTTGGGGGGTTCTATTCTTTGCTCCTCAAACGGGCCCCCACCACACATGGGATCTGAAGTCTATGATTCAACGGGGTTTTTTCCTTTCCCCTCCTGTAAAACACACATTGATCTAAAGAAAAATAGTTCTAACTGGGGTGAACACTTTCCCCCTGTTAAACCCGGAATAAGATATATATTGTCTGTGTTGTGCTCTATAGATAGAGCAAAACTCTGCTACCATTCCATAAACAATGATGTGACATAAACTAGAAACATTTTATTATTTAAAAACAAATGTGACTAAAATACAACATCTATTTTATTTCCAAAACAATGATGTGACATAATTTTAAACATCTATATGTATATTCCATAAACAATGATGTGACATAAACTACAACATCTATATGTATATTCCAAAACAATGATGTGACATAACAGCCATCATATGATATTCCCCAATGATGTGCATCAACTAGCAACATCTATTTTATATTCCAAAATTGACATCATACAACACTTTTTTATATTCCATAAAAAATTTTTTGTGACATATACAACATCATATTTATAAATTTTTTTGGCTCCCCCATATTTTTACTTGATATATAAAATAAAAAGATATGATTAACATTGTTGTGTAACTGGACAATTTCAGGGAAAAATTGAAAGATGAATGTTTAAAGGGAACCATCTTTGAAATTTATTTAGGGTAATATAAAACTTTTTTTTTTTTGGTGTTTTCAAAAATATGATCTTAAAGATTTTCTCATTGATTCTTTCATTTTCGGGAAACATTTTTTTTTTGTGAACCCCACTTCAGATCTTTCTTTTCTTGTTGGTATGTATGAACAAAAATCGATCAGATCTAGTTACAGAGATTTTTGACAGAAAATGCTACAACCAGGGACATAAAAAAAACCTTATAAAAAAGAATAAGATTAGTGGAGGTAAACATTTGGTGACTACATTGAATTCGGGGAAAGAAAATGGGGGAAGACAAAAAAACTTTTGGGGATGGTCTGATATATTTTGGGACAAAAAAATCTTCACATGTGGACATTTAAAAGTGCAATAAAGATATTAAAGTTAAAAAAGAAAAATTTTTTAAAAAAGGAAAATGTATGTGGTATAATCCATATTTGGGAAAATAACATGTTTAAAATATGTGTTTGTTGACTTCAGGTGGTAAAAGATAGCACTACTTTTTTTTCACAGATAGATACATGTTTCATCAATGTTGCCCCATTTCTTTCATTTTCCCAAAAAGGAAGATCGGAAAAGAGCTGTTAAGCTGAAAAACCCGCTGGTTTAATAAAAGACCCTTTCCCTGTGACTGCCCCTGTCCGCTTCAGAAACGGTCGTCAGTATGAGATGGGTATCTTGTGTTTAAATTCTATTGTTGTGTTTGTGTAACTGTGAGCTGTCACCTTCCTGACTTAAAAGCTTGTTTTTTCATATGAGAGGGGTAGGTCTTAAAACATTTACATTCTATTTGTTTGCTTGGGTTAACTAATCAGATATATATTATTATATATAAAAACCCCAAGGGTTTCAAAAAAAAGAAACCCCATCAAGGAGTCAATCTGGAATATTTTTTATAAAAATGAAGGCTCAATTATAAAGTATGGGTCCCCATGTTTGTATGCGGGGGACTCGGGTGACAAGTCCTCTGAAGTCGGGTTAAACCGGAACTGGCAAAAAAAACTACAGGTTCCCGATTTACGGTGCTTGGGGCACCGGCAAGGGGTTAAATGTCCATGACCCCGGGGGAAAGGCTGAAACCCCAATTTCCTGGATCGAAAAAAATTAATTTAAAAGTATAGGCCGTAGCATTTTTTTGTGATAGTTTTAAATTATGGTGGGGGGAAGGGAAATGAACAAATGGGGGTTGGAGCTAGTCAGAACTTTTAAAATAGAAAATAACAAACCAAACCGTAACTGGCAACTTTTGATTTGCAATCGGGCATTTTTATCTTGCCCCTGTGTGTGTTTTATATATATATATTTTAAAAGCTCATATATTCTTTTTTCTTCTTAATGCTCCCCCCCACTTTTAACCACTTTGTGATTTGTATGTGACCCGGTCTGGGATTGTATGTTGCCAGTTATCAGCACATTCGATTTTTGTGACACTTTTTTTTCCCAAGGTTGTTTCCCTACCCCCCAGTCACCTTTTTTGCCTTTGTTGCAGTGTTCTTTTTTTCTCCCTTCAGACCCCACCCGGGCGAATTTTGTTTGATCATCTACTTTTTTTGTTGATGCGGTAAAAAGCGGTTAAAAACATTGCTGGCAGAGTCAGGGTTAAACATTCGGTCCAATGCTTTATATATTGGCACCGACTGAGGTTTCGGGGCCAGACGCATGTTGATTAAACTACTATTACTTAATAACAATAGTAATATAGTTGTGATGTGATGATTAATACTACTATTACAATAATAACAATGTAATATAGTTGTGATGTGATGATTGCAATATACTTTACTAATAATAACAATATAATATAGTTGTGATGCTGATGATTGCAATATATTTTAAAAATAATAACAATGTAATATGTTGTATTGATATTAATACTACTATTACTAATAATACAATAGTAATATAGTTTTTTTTTGATGATTAAATACTATTACTAATAATAACAATATAATATAGTTGGTGCTAAAAATCAATAGTAATATAGTTGTGATGTAAAAATAACAATATAATATAGTTGGTTAATAATAACAATAGAAATATAGTTGTGATAAAAATAACAATAGTAATATAGTTGTGATCTAAAAAAACAATAGTAATAGTAGTTGTGATCTAAAATAACAATAGAATAGTAGTTGTGTTTAATAAAACAATAAATAGTAGTTTGATATAAAAACAATAGTAATATGGGGTTGTGATTTAATAAAAATTAATATAGTAGTTGTGATATAATAATAACAATAAAATATAGTTGTTTGCTAATAAAAACAATAGTAATATAGTTGTGTTGCTAATAATAAAATTAAATTTTTTGGATGCTAATAATAACAATATAAAAAGTTGTGATCTAATAAAAACAATATAATAGTAGTTGGATGTAATTAACAATAGTAATATAGTTGGTTTTTAATAATAAAAATAGTAATAAAAAGGGATGTTAAAAAAACAATAAATATAGTTGTTTGCTAATAAAAATAGTAAAAAGTTGTGATCTAATAATAAAATAGTAATATAGTTGTGATCAAATTCAAATGAATAGTAGTTTGATCTAAAAATCAATAGAAAAATAGTTGTTTGCAAAATAACAATAGTAATATAGTTTGATGTGATGATTGCAATACTACTTACTAAAAATAACAATATAATATAGTTTTTTCTAATAATAAAATTAATATAGTTGTGATCAATAATAAAATAGTAATATAGTTGTGATGTGTTTTTGCAATACTACTTTACTAATAATAAAATAGTAATATGTTGTGATCTAATAAAAAAATAGTAATATAGTTTTTTGTTAATAATAACAATGTAATATAGTTGTGATGAAATTAACAATGTAATATATTTGATGCTAATTAACAATATAATATAGTTGTTTTTTAAAATAAAATAGTAATAGTAGTTGTGTTTTAATAACAATAAATATTTTTGGTTTATAATAACAATAGTAATATAGTTGGTGCTAATAATAACAATATTATATTTTGTGTTATAATAAAAAAATAGTAATATAGTTGTGATGCTAATAATAACAATATAATATAGTTGTTTTCCCAATAATAACAATAGTAATATAGTTGTGTTCAAATTAAAAACAATATAAAAAAATTTTTTAAATAATAACAATAGTAATAGTGTTTTTAATAATAACAATAAATATAGTTGTGATCTAATAACAATAGTAATAGTATTGATTAATAATAACAAAGTAAATGTTGTGATTCTAATAATACAATAGTAATAGTGTTGTGATCTAATAAAAATAGTAATAGTAGTTGTGATGCTAATAATAACAATAGTAATAGATTGGATGAAATTAACAATAGTAATATGTTGTGATGCAAATATTTAAAATTAATTTAGTTTATAAAATTAACAATAGTAATATAGTTGTTTGCTAATAATAACAATATAATATGTTTTTTTACTAATAATAACAATAGTAATATAGTTGTGATTCTAATAACAATAGAATGTAGTTGTGATACTAATAATAAAATATAAATATTTGGATGCTAAAAATAATATAATATAGTTGTGATGCTAATAATAACAATGTAATGTGTTGTGTGCAAATAATAACAATGTAATATGTTGTGATGCTAAAATAAAATAGTAATATAGTTGTGATGCTAATAATAACAATAGTAATAGTAGTTTGATGTAAAAAAACAATAGTAATAGTAGTTGTGATGCTAATAATAACAAAATGTAGTTGTGATGCTAATAAAAAAAAATGGGTTTTTGTGATGTAAAAATAAAACATAATATGTGTTGTGATTAATAACAATGTAATATGTGTTGTGATCTAATAAAAACAATATAATAAGTAGTTGTGATGGCCCGGATTTCTCTAGTAAAAACTGTTTTGGGGGAGTAAAAGAATTTTTGCAAAAAAAAACAAGTTTGAAAAAATTAAATCATGTTCAGGGAAAATCATAAAAAGCGAAAAATGTGATCTTTTGATGTCGGGTTTAAAAAGTTTGAGTAATAAATGTGGCACCAGAATATAGGGGTACTTAAAAATTTTTTAAGTGTTTGTTTGACATCAGAGATTTGGTTTTTTTCCCTGGTTAAGGTTAGAAAGTCAATTTGGGCCAGGAAAAGTGGTTAAACCAGACATGCTGAGACTGACAATGTAATTTGAGGGGTTTTACTGCTCTGCTGTCAAGTCCCATCACGTTGTAATTTTCTTCTTCTGCTTTACTAGATTGGGATTTCTGTTTTTTTCAAAAAAGGGCCGTCCACCTCAGATTATCAGCGCGCCAACGTATTCTTGGCTTTAGTGGGCCCCCTCTTTTTTCTAAAGTCTGCATACTGAGGAAGTTCTGTGGATGTAATTCTATGATTTTGCTGACCTCTTCCCCGGGAAATTTTTGGCCCCCCCTGATGGTAGGTCTGACATTCCTGCATGGCTAAATCTCAGAGGCAGATTGGGCCGTTACCCGTTACCCCATTCCTCATTGTGGGGGTCGCCCATGTTTTCGCCTCGACTGGTTTTTTTTTAAAATTTGTTTGGTTTGCTTTCCCCCCACCCCGGACTGGTGCCCCCGATTTCAAAACCTCTAGTCCCTTTTATGACATGTGTGATAACAGTGGTTCTTTATGTACCCCCCAAATTTTGGGGTCGGAACCACTTGGTGACGTCAACAAAAGTGGTCAAAGCTGGAAGGTTTGACTTCATTACTTGTTTCCCTCATTGGTTTGTCTGCCCCACAGAAATGCAATCCATCTTCGAAGTTTCACAAACAACATAGCTACAAAATCTAGGCATCTTGAACAAATTACCGGTTTGGGTCAGATTAACCCATAATCAGAACAACAGGAAATGTCTAAATACTTCTCAAATTATATAGTTGGAAAAGTTATTATTGTGTTCTTTAAAATGTTTGTTGCTATTTCTTTGTAATGTTTGTAAATTTTCATACAAAGTTGGGCAAAATTTTATACTAATGTGGGGCAATTTTTGCTTACAATGTGTGGCAATTTTTGCATAAAATTGTTGCAATGTTTCTTAATGTGTGTGCAATTTTTGTGTTGTAATTTTGCGTCTAATTGTGAAATGTTTGTATACTGATTGTGCTTTTCCCAAAAATAGATGAGACGGGAAAAAACTATTTATTTAAAACACTTTCCCAAAAGTACGTAGTTTTAAAAATTAAAAAACAATGACAAATCCCCATCTTTTTTGACCAAACGGGTTTTATCGTAAACAAACAACAGGGTGACAAATTTTAAAAACAAATGGATAAAATAACGTTTCTAATGAAAATTGGGAAAAAAAACAAAAATTTAAACAAATGTAACATAAAAATAAAAGGGGAAGAAACAATGAAAATCTAGTAAATATATACAATACATGAAACATATACCCATAGATTACGGCAGGGGAAAAAAGTACTAAGAAGCATTAGGGAATGTCGTTGGACGGGTGGGTACCATAAAAAATAAACGATTCTCCAGGCAAATGGACTCGATAAAGAAAAGATGGATGGTTCCGGGGACATTAGCCCCTAAATCCCGTATCATTGAAAGGGGTGGCTACAGGGGTCCAACATTGGGATTCGCCCCAAGTGGGGGGGAAAGGTCACTGGCCTCTTCCCTGTCGCGTAAACCCTTTGTTCCCCGCTTACAGATAATGGCATAGATAAGATCGGGACTAAATGTGAAAACCCAAAACAAAGGGGCAAAGGGAAAAAAGATACATCCAAGGTTGCAATGCCCCCACACTGGCAGTCCCAAAAATGAGTCTGGATTTGGATTTAGCCTTGTCCAACTTTCTAAACTTCTGCCCCGTCTGTAAGCCACCATAGGATATTTGGGGGAAAAAAAAACGGGTCTCGGGATC
>JADZMA010001061.1:0-25843 GCA_020796225.1 Arion vulgaris
AGACACTTGTATCTGTCTCAGGTCCATCAGAAACTTGAAGAATGCGGAAATAGAATTATAGCTCAAGAAATATAATATTACGAGGAACAGTAACAAATCTGCATACCAACAACATATACTTACTTGCAGCAAACATATATACTTACTTACAACATAAGTTCTACATACTTGCACAACATATATCTATTTGCAACATACATTATTTTGGTTATTGGTTACTAAACTGACGTCATTGCACTCCGGGCAGACCGACTAGGTGGTCAGTATCCTCCAACAGATATCGAAGAGTATGCATACTGATGGTTCCTGTGGCTCGCTGATTAAACACACCTCCACTCTGCCTCTCAGGCATCCAGTTCGACTTGAACAACAGGTAACTCCAAACTGCCTAAATCAGCGATCGATTCAACATCGATTTTAGTGTCCTCATCCAACAGACAGTCGCGAAGAGACCGAAGAATATCCATCTTCAACTCCCCAACAATCGATGCTGTTGATGCAAGCCTGTCCGCTCTCTCATTACCGTAAACACCCGCATGCCCGGGACAGTATATCCACGTAAGCCGCTGGAGGTTTGAAACTTCTAAAGACGACATCCACTCATACCGAAACCTGTCCTTCTGGATCTTATGCAGCATCGACTGAGTCAGATACAACAACTGCCCCAGTAAATAAAGTCCCAGAGATCCAATGGAGGGCAGCAGTAACGGCCTCAACCTCCATCCTCATACTAGCCTTCATGTTGCCCCAATCGCTACATTCTATTCCAGGAGTAATGATAACGTTGAGATAGTTGGTCATGCTACCATCTGTTGGGATCCATTCTTCCCTTTTGGTAGGGTCGCAACCGTAGTCACCTGGCCAATTGTTCTCTCAGCCTTGGCCATCCACGACATGTCACCCTTGATTCTCGTGCCCTTAACATCATTAGTGTTCTTGTGTAGTGGATGTCTCTTATCCGAAGTAACCCGCATATACGCCTTGGTTTGGGAGATTGCATGACGGGAGCGTAGTGACAGAAGGCCAAGCATATCTCATCTTCACAATGGGGTATCTCTAGTGCAGCCCAGAACTATACGCATACCTTCATTCTGAACCCGTTCGAGTCGTTCACATTGTGATCTTGATATCGTAAGAATTCCGAGTCCGTAATCTACCACTGACATAACCAGTCGATCGAACAAAAGGGCAAGTAGGCTCTGCTCAAGGTGTGCGGCCACCATAACTTTGAGAGCCGCAAGACCACGCTGCACCGTTGTATCGTCTGTTCAATATGATGTTTGAAAGATAGACTACGATCAAAGGTTATTCCAAGATAGTGCAGCCTGTCTCTGCGCTCGATGTTATGTTCATCAAAGATTACACAGGGTAGGTCAGCCTTGACTATGTGATTATTCAACGAGCACCACAACATACACGCTATTTCAGGATTTACATGAGAGCTAGACTCTCTACACCAACCCTAGATGGTATGCAATGTTTTCTGAATGTCGTCAACCATCTCAAGTCTATCTGAGCCAGTCCTATATATTAAGATATCATCTGCAAATGTCAATGTCCTACCCAATCCGGTTGGCTGAATTTTAGCTACATTTGCTGTGTAAATATTAAGCAACACGGAGTGATGGATGAAACCCTGGGAGTAATCCGGACATATACGTGCAGGATCCGATGTCCATGTTCATAAACGTAGTGAAACGGTTCTCTCCATTAAAGAAGCAGCTATCCAGTTCACCAGCAAGGATTAACCTCACATTTAATCAAAGAGCGCACCATTATTGAAAAATTCACCTTGTTATAAGCATCCTCCAAGTCGATGCCACAGCAACAGTCTCTTGCTTGGATTGGAAGCCTTCATAAACATCATTGGCAAACGTGCCAGCATTGTCCCATGCCCCTTTCATTGGTCGGTAGCTACCCAAAGTGTCAGGGAGGATGTGATCATTCTCTAAGTGACATGACCTTTCTGCACTATCTTCTCTAGTAATTTGCCATATACATTTGCAGGTGAGTATGCGGTAGCTGCTGAGCAGTTTAGGATCCTTCCATGTTTGCGGAGCGGTCGTAAATAATTGTAAGACCAATCCTCAGGTACCACAGCATTCTGTACACTTTTGTTAAAATCCATCACAACTGCATTAATAACAGTCTCGTCCAGCTGTTTGATGTGATGATATTGGACACCATCAGACACTGAAGCGGTGATGTGGCTTGCCTTGAGTGCATTAACAACATCCTCCTTCGTTATTAAGTCAATGTAAGGTTCTCCAGAGCTAGTAATATCACGAAGAGTACTTATGATATTATGGAGGTCAGTTTTATCACCTTTTTCTGTCTGTTCCACGAAACGGTGAAGGAACCCCTGCCCCTTTTCTGCATCTGTTGTCAAGACGGCTCCTGACGAGTCACGTAAAGTAGGAAAAAACTTATTAGTATTTCTCCTGTTTATTTTGCGATGAAACTGCCAGAATTGATATAGAGGCTTGTCGCCACAGACTTGTGTTATGGAAGTCTCCCATAACCCACTATTTGCCTCACTAGCCAATACTTTGAAATCCCCAGTGGCTTTGTGGCGAATAGCAGACTTTCAGCGACATCACACATTTTCTAGGTCGCTTCTTTCGTGCTCTCTGCCATGACTTTGTAGCAGCCTCTTTTCCAGCCATGCTTTTTCAACATTTTCATTCCACCAAGGTGGTTGCAGGAAAGGAGTCCTAACTGTCTTCTTTCGGCAGTCTGCACAGTATACGTAATGGGTTTTCATGATCAGAGTGGCATGGCGTGTACTGAAAGATAGATTTGGGCCTTCTGTGTCGCAAATTATTGGCCTTATTAAGAAGAACAACGCAGGAGAGATGATCACTTTCTTGAGCCCCGAGAACATTCCATCGAGCAAAAGTAGCATCAGTTGTGGAGATCAGTGTCAGATCAATGACACCATCAGTGTCCTCAGGCCTAGAAGCTAATCGAGTTGGGCGGCCGTCATTCAATATCGTCAAGTCAGAGTTTAGTAGAGCAGAACTCAAAGCGATGCCCTGTCTATTCTCGGTAGCGTTGCCCCACTGCATTGAAATCCCCTGCTATAAGAAATTTTGTGCGTGGTACATCTGAGAGCTTCTCAAGGAAATCCCAGTTATCTGCAATATGGAGTTTGTCCACATGGGCGTACACATTATAGATTCGCCATACCTGATCACGAATTGTTAATTGAATTCCTTGTAATTCCACACCCTCAGGTAAAAAGTCATGTGTCTCAAGGCAGTTGTGGGGAAGGCCATGTTTCACATAGATAGCCTGACCTCGTCCTACACCGGGTTCACTGGGAGTGAAATAACACTTGAAGCCTGGACACTCAAGGGTTTTATCCTGCTGCAAGTTGGTTTCCTGAATCATGAATATGTCGAAGTCATAGACTAGCTTCTGTAGAATTGGTCCTCTCTGTTTTGCACTTCGACAATTCCAGTAGCCAATGCGTAGATATTTCAGAGAAGTCGGTCTGTCTTTCTTCTAAACCGTCTCTGTCCAGCTCGTCTCTTACGTCCATTTGTCTTCTCTCCTCTACCTCTTCTTTTGTATGCATATTTTCTTGTCTGATCTGCTGGAGGACCAGTCAACAGTGCACGAACCCCGTAGCACCGGCTGGAGCTCATTACATATATTACAAATTAGACAGCAATGTAAACCACTAAAACAAAGAACATGGAACATTATAATTGGTGAAAACGTATAAATCACAAAATAATAGAACGCCGTATTTTGTTCTGATTCTTGCTTCGATGTAGGAGAACAAACTAAATGGCAGGCCTACTTTGTTGTCACTATGAAATGACTATAGAAGGTTAAACACAGTTTTGAAAAAAACTAACTGTAAAAATACGAACATTCCTATGAATAAAGGTAACTATAAAGAACATGAAATGATAAATTAAAATATAACTCAAACAGAATATTGAAAATTGAATCTTTTTAAAACTCAGCTGTTGTTGTGCATCAGAAGGTTATTGCTGTGTATTCAACGTCATGGAATCATGCAGTTTTCAGCGAGATGATATATGCCATGCGTTGTTGAACTTGTGTGCAGTCAACATGATATCACATGCTATCTAACGACACAGGATGTTCGCAAAATGTAAATATCCTAGAAAGTGTTTATGCGTCGTTGTTAGAGTAAAATACAATCTCCGACATGTTGGTTCGGTGACGTAGTACTTCAAACATAAGTTCTACATACTTACAACAGTTCTACATACATATACCATCAGATATTCATACTTGCAACATCAGATCTACATACTTACTTGCAGTGGCGACTCGCATTAAGGGCCAGTGGGATGGCCCACCAAAATAAGGAGTACGTGTATTTATTATTTTATACATTAAAATATATCCTAACCGAAACCATGATTTTCCGAAATTTCTGTTTGCCCCACCAACAAAAATGATACTAGCCGCCACTGCTTACTTGCTACATAAGTTCTACATACTAACAGCAACATATCTACTTACTTGCAATATCAGATCTACATACTTACAACAAACAGCAACAGATCTTAAGAATTGTAAGAGACATCGTTCAGAAATAACTCTTCAGAACAAACTATGGGAGACCTGTGAAGATCTCAAGATCGCTGCCTTGGTTATGACACGTACCGGATTAGTCGCAAGCGAAAGTTGATCACAGAAGAAGCAAGACAACAACAGACAGAAATATCAAGTCAGCCACAAATACTTGATCTATTACATAACATGAAAATGTACACATATCCATGAAATCATCATTCCAGAACAGACAGAAATATCAAGTCAGCCACAAATACTTGATCTATTACATAACATGAAAATGTACACATATCCATGAAATCATCATTCCAGAACAGACAGAAATATCAAGTCAGCCACAAATACTTGATCTATTACATAACATGAAAATGTACACATATCCATGAAATCATCATTCCAGAACAGACAGAAATATCAAGTCAGCCACAAATACTTGATCTATTACATAACATGAAAATGTACACATATCTCCATGAAATCATCATTATCATCATCTTTCAACTCCCAACGGAGCACAGGTCATCAACAAACTTCTCCCCCAGCTCTTCCTCTCTCCTGCCATCCATTCCAATTTTTTCCATGTTTTACCTATCCTTTTAATATCAGCCTCCAGTTCGCGTTTCCATGTATGTCTAGGCCTTCCCCATCTCCTCTTTTCCTGCGGTTTCCAAAACAGTGCATGAATTGCAATACTTTGCACGTTGCATGTTATTGCCAGCTATGTGCCTACAAGTAGGTCAGCACATCCGATTCCTGCGACGTTTTTTATTTACTAGGTTAGCTTCCCTAGGTCCCTCCTCAGTTGCCTCTTACGACATGCCTTGTATGTCGCAGTTGTACTATACTTTGATGTCCTTGCAGGCCCCGGCACCACACGGTTGGTGCTTTGTGTAATGCTCTCGTCAGATGCCATCAGGGTTGCCAATTTGGCTTATTTTAAGCCAGATTTGAGAAATCTGGCTTTTTCAAGTTGGTTGGCTGCGGAAAATTTGGTTTGGCTTACTGGCTTAAATTTGGCTGTTTTTCATGTTGTTTGGCTTAAAGAATTTTGTCTGGCTGTTTGGCTAAAATCTGGCTTATTTTTGGCTTTTTCTCGAATTTTCTGGTTTAAAGTCACATTTTCTGTTGGCAACACTGTTTTTGACCTCGAAATACAACTTGCTAATTGGACAGGGGAGAGAACAATGAATATGTGTGGGTACCGGCAGCCAGAATGATATTGTAAGCTCCTCTCTCTCTTTAGCCTGTTACGCCCCTGGCGTTTAGGGCAGCAGCAACAAACGTACACCATTCTTCCCTGTTCATGGCCTTCCTCTGTATTGTGTTCCAGCTATGATTCATTTCCTTCAGCTCTTGCTCTATCGTTCTCCTCCAGGTTGTCTTGGGTCTTCCACGCTTTCGCCTACCCTCTGGAGTCCATCTCAGTGCAGTTTTCGTGTCGGAGCCAGTCTCCATGCGCATCACATGTCAATCCATCTCCAGCGTCGTCTTCGGATGATAGTGCCCATATTCTCTTGTTGGCATCATGCAAGCAATTCTTGATTCGAGATAGTAGTCAGCCAGTACACGCGTAAGATTTTTCGCAGACAAGTTGTATGAAAGGCGGAGAGTCTGGACATATCCTGTTCTGTCATTCTCCAGCATTCCGATCCTACAGCAAAGTTGACAGCACACAGCTGTTATAGATACTAGTCTTGGTTCTGATGCTGTATTGGCAGATTTCCAGGCGGTCTGAAGGGTCATGAATGCACTGCGTGCTTTACTCAGTCTGTTTTAATGTCAGATCCAGCGCCTCCTTCATTGCTAATAACACTTCCAAGGTATGTGAAAGCGGTTGTATCTCGGAGGGTTTTACCTTCTAGTTTGACTGGTGCTGGGGTTGCTATGTTCAGAGTCATTACTTCAGTTTTCTTCTGATTTATTTTCAGCCCAACCATCTCACTATATTGGTTAAGGCGACAGGTCTTTTCCTGGATATCTCTATGTGTATGAGATAGGAGTGCGATGTCATCTGCAAAATCTAGGTCTTCAAGAGTGGTTGTGAGCGTCCATCTAATACCTCTTGCCTTATCTTCCGTTGTTTTACGCATCACCCAATCTATGACAGTGTTGAATAATAGGGCTGACATAACACATCCTTGTCGCACGCCTGTTTTTACTTCAAACTTTAGTTCTGAAGTTTCAACACTGCATGCAAACTTGCTGAGCAGCTTTTTATAATATTTATAAAACACAGTGGGATTCCATACCATCTTAAGATACGCCATAGACTTTCGCGGTGTATGCTATCAAAAGCCTTTTCAAAATCTACAAAGTTGATATAGAGTTTGCTTTGCCATTCTGTGCATTGTTCTATGATATTTCTAAGAGCAAATATTTGGCCTATACAGCTCCGTCCTCTGCGAAATCCTGCTTGTTCCTTTCTCAGTTTCTTATCCACAGCGTCAGTAATACGTTGTACGATGATTTTGCTTAAGATTTTACTTGGGACAGAAAGCAGTGTTATTCCCCGCCAATTATTACAATCATAGGGAGCCCTTTTGGGTATCTTGATGATGACTCCTCTGTTCCATGCATCAGGTATTATTTGGGCATTCCATATAGTAGTAAACAAGGGTTGCAATATATTGGCTCAAGTTCTGGGTCTATTTTGAATAGTTCTGCGTTTAAGTTATCATTCCCTGGTGCCTTGTTATTCTTAAGAGATTTAATTGCTGTAATGATCTCATCCTGGCTGGGTGTTTCAATGCCAATTTCTAACTCCTCTGTTGGTTCTGGTATGTCTGCTACTACCGTTGGAGGTGGTCTGTTTAGCAATTCTTTAAAATACTCTGTCCATCGTATTTCTTGTTCCTTTTCCATTGTCAATAGTATTCCATTCTTATCCTTTATGAGAGTATTTGATCTTCTGTAATGTTTCCCTCTTATTAGCTTTGTAATTTTGTAACTGTTCCTGATCACTTTTTCTGTTCTTCTGCCTGTACTGCCAGGTCTTCATCATACATTCTTTTGTCGGCTCTCACAGCCCGTTTGATTTCTTTACTTGCGCTTTTGTACTGTTCTTGGTATCTTGCTTTCAGTCTTTCGGACTTTGCTTCTAACAATTTCTTTTTAATATTCTTCGGCTGTCTATTATTTTCCATGTTGTTGGTGTTATCCATTCTTTTCTTTTCTTTGTGAGGTACCCTAGACATGTTTCACTGCTCTTGCTATATATAGATGCTATGTTGTCCCATGTTCTATCTATGTTGTCAGTTTCATCCGTAGTTTCATTACTTTCTAGGCTTGGAATCTGTTCTTTATCTGCATTATAAACTTATCCCTTACTTCCGTGTCTTTTAGTCTATCCACATCGAACCTCTTTTGGAAGTTTTTCTGTTGTCCTGTTTTTCTTAGTTTAAGTTTGACATAAGCTGTGACTAGGTGGTGGTCACTACCAACATCTGCACCTCTCTTGACTACAACATCTAGCAGCGAGCGTCTCCAGGGTCCATTGATCATTATATGGTCTATTTGGTTTTTATCTCTGCCATTAGGGGAATACCATGTTAATTTGTGGATATCTAAATGTTGAAATAGGGTTCCTCCTATAACGAGATTATTCATGCTGCAGAAGTTTACTAAACGTTCCCCATTTTCGTTCATCATACCACATCCATATTTTCCCATAGTTCTATAACTATGCGTGTTGTCTTGTCCGACCTTCGCATTTAGATCTCCATAACAATGATAACATCATGGGATGGTGACTTGTCTAATTCTGCTTGTAGGTTTTCGTAGTACGAGTCTTTCTTTGTATCTTCGCTATCATTAGTTGCGCATAGCATTGTAGGATTGTGATGTTTGTATGCTTCCCCTTTAGTCTGATCTTAATCAAGCGGCTGCTGATAGGTTTCCATTCTAACAGACACTTTTCCACGCCCTTTCTTAGGATTACTGCTACTCTTTCATGGTGTAGGTCATCGTCTCGTCCAGAAAAAGGACTGTTTCACCTGTTGCAGTGGTACTTCTTCCATTTCCTGTCCATCTGCTCTCGCTAACCCCTAGGATATGTAGATTATATCTTCTCATTTCTGCTGTTATTTGTGATAGTTTTCCGGTTTCGTACATTGTTCTTACATTCCAGCATCCAATTCTGGTCTTGGTTTTGGCATTCAGGACTTCCGTCCTCATGAAAGTAGCTTCCTTTCGGCTTTCACCACTTCCAGTCATGTGAGTCAATGACTCTGGTAGCCCTTCATGCCCGTAGATAGGTTGTATGTTTGTTGTTGTTCCGTAACTTTAATTTTTTTTAAAGGATGGGATCGTTAGTCCCAAGCCAAACCCCCAACCTGGAGGACCAGGAGACCATGCTTCGTCTGTCCCCTCCTCAGTGACCTTTCCGGCTTGGTAACCTCCGGGGAACATAAGTTCCGCCGTCTAGCTCACTGTATCATTGGAGCACGCAAGCCTCCCCACCACTACAAGGTAATGGCCTCATTGTAAGCTACATACTTGTTAATTATTGAATGCTATTATGGAGACAGTTACTATTCAGGGGATATGTCCATCCAGCGATGGGCTGAAAGAGACATGTTTACGCAGGGCGGGACGAGTTCATTATGGGGGGACGCGGCTGACTTGACAAACAGAGACTATCTGGAATGTTAACAGTTTGCCTAAGGGTGTAGGTTAGTGCCAAGAGCAATTTATAGGTCGGAGACATTTCTCAGATGAGTCAATTTTTAGGGGTAACCATAATAACAATGTGATGCTGGAGAGATATAAATTGTTTCACTGCAAGTCATTTTTAGGATGGGCTAGAATGGTCATGGTGTGTAGAAAGCAAGTAGATAGATATAAGACATTAAAAGAACCAAATAAACAAGTCTTAGTGAGAGAAGTGCTAGAAGATAGATGTGCTAGATTTAGAATTTCTATAGAATTGGGTTTTACCTATCACCCAGATAACCATGTCAACAAAGAAGTGGAAAGCTAGGTACGATAGTAATAGAAAGTACTGTTCCAAATGGGAAGAAACATTTGTATGGATTAAACAGGCGGCCGATGGGTCTGGTGATGCCTACTGTAAACTTTGTCGTTGCAACATTCTACCAAGAATTAGCAACCTCTCTCAGCATGAGAAATCGGAGAAACATAAACGGAGTATACCAGTGCAAGGTCAGGCGCTACTTAATGTGACAAAAACTCATAGACAGTCTAACGATAAGGTGAAGGCGGTAGAGCTGCAAATTGCTGTAGGCATTCTCTGACATTGTGCGATACGTGCAGTTGACCACCTCAGTGAGATTATGGTAGCACATGGACATGGAAGTACACTGGAGCACATACAATTACACAGAACGAAATGTGCTTGCCTAATTAAGAACGTCATTTCGCCAGCTATGAAAGCTGAACTTCTTTGCGACCTCCAGAATAAGAAATATGCCATTATTATTGACGAATCAAAGGACACTTCAGTACATAAGCACCTGTGTATTTTAGTGCTATTTCTTAGTGACAGAACAAAGAACATTGCAACTGGATTTATAGGTTTAATTCCTGTGCAAGAGGCTACATGAGAAAACATCTTCAACTTAATTGACGAAGAAATAAAAGAATGGTCAAAACCTGGTAAACTGTGTTGGTTTTTCTTCGGATGGTACGTCAAATATGATTGGCTGCAACAACTCAGTGTGGTCTAGACTCAAAGAAGTCTCTCCAAACTGCGTGCAGCTTAAATGTATCTGCCATTCGCTAGCATTGTGCATTCAATATGCAGTATCCAAATTACCATCACATATTGTGTTCCTACTCTCAGAGATACCTAATTGGTTTCGCCATAGTGACTTACGACGAGAAGCTTACAAAGATTTATTTAAAGCTATGAACAGCAGTACAGAGTTTGAGCCAACCCGAACTGCCCCACTTCCTTTTGATAAACCATCGTTTACTCGGTGGCTTGTACGGGGGAAGGTTATGTATAACATTCTGATGAACTGGCAAGAGTTGAAAGCTTATTTTGCTTCTGCTGAACTAGACCAATCAAAACTTGAAACAAAATTCAAAGCAAGACTATTAAAAGAAATGTCAGATTTCAAAAACCACCTTTTCTTTGAGTTTGCAATACCAGTTGTGCAAGAATTTGAAAGACTGAACAGCCTGTTTCAACAGACAAAAGCAGATCCTCATGAACTGTACCAACAGCTATTTCTACACCAGACCAGTCTACAGAACAGGCTGTATGATGGAAGGAGACAGAAAAGAGATCTTCATCAAGTTGATTTTGGTATCAAATTCATAACAGCATGTAATAAGTTCTTGCAGCAGAATAACAGTACTGAGGCTCATCAGGAAATACAATTTGTCAAGGAAAGATGTATGTCTATGCTAGAAGAAGCTCTCAGCCAAATTACAATTAGAGTCCCACAGGCCAGAGATACATTTCAACGTTTAGCAAAATTGAGCCCTACTGTGATCTTAAATCAAATTTCGAGGCCCATGTTTTCCGATTTACCTTTTTACACCACGCTGGAAAACATTAGCATAATTGAGGAACAATACAGAAAAATGCTTTTTGTGGACTGGAAAGAGGAGGCTCCATTTAAAAAAGATGGACTCCCTACAGATACAGAGCAGTTTTGGGTTGGTGTGCTTCAGCATTCGTCTTTTAAACAGCTCGCAACCTTTGCTCTAACGTGCCTGACTACTCCTGTCAGCAATGCTGTGGTTGAGAGAATATTTTCTCTGGTATCCTCTGTAAAAACAAAAGCGAGAAACAGAATGCAGATTAAACTGCTTGATGCTATTGTCAGAATCAGGACAGAACTGATACTTTTAAACAAATGCTTCAAAGACTTTACAGCATCTCCAGAAATGGTAAAAAAACTTAACACTGGACAAGTTTATGCTGCTGATTCAGCTACTTCCAGTGGGGAGGATAATTACATGGATCTGGAGCTTTTATATGATGTGAGTATGTGAATATGAATTTTAAAATTTGAAATGTGGTTTGGCTTATTTTTGGCTTTTTTCTACGAATTTTGCTTATTTTTGGCTTATTTCTACGAAAAGTTTGGCTTAAAGTCAAAATTTTGGTTGGCAACCCTGGATGCCATACCATCTCTGCCAACAGGGACGAAGCCATATAGTGAAACCTGGTGCCATGCTCTCATCAGATGCCATACCATCTCTGTCGACAGGGACAAAACCATTTGGAGAAACCTGGTACAATGCTCTCGTCAGATGCCATACCATCTCCATCTCTGCCGACAGGGGCGAAGCCATATGGGGAAACCTGGTGCAATGAAATCAATCCTTCGCCGTTGGAGCTTTTTTTTTTTAGACTTAATTCTCACTAGGAGTGGTAAATATGATGAATTTTATTCGAACAAGTAACCGATAATTATACATTGCTCGGTAAAATCATATTATCCATATAAGAAAGGATTGCAGTAAAACTGTAACAATGGTGAACCCGTAGAAAAAGAAATGAATGCAGTTTTGAATGAAATGAAAACCGTGTCATATCCTTTACAAGACGTAGCCATCAACCACAGTAAACGAGCCGTTGATTTTCTAGGTACCACGTATACGTTCAGTCGTTCACCATTGCTTTCTGAATAATTTTACAAAGTACAAAAACACTACACAGCGATGTTTCGAGCAAAAGGTCCTTATCAAGCAAATGATATAAAAGAAGCGAAAGAATTCAGACTTCGTTTTCGGTAGACATCTTCTTCTTCGTCTTCTTTGCGTTCGTTCTTTACGACCAATTTGAATCACTCTTTGTGATATGTTTGATCTTTGCCAAGAACGTGTATACGTTGCACCTTGGCTTGGTAGGCCCCTAAACGCATAGACTTCTACACGCTTAAGACACATGCATCCGATTTCAACCAAACCTCCTTAGTCGCCTCTTACGACATGCGTGGCATCTAACAGTGGTTCTATTCTTTACACCCCAAGTTTGGAATCCGGTAACCACTCGGGCGTTCGGTAAACATAACAATCAGTGTTAGGGATTTCTTTTCTGACTGGCTATGTTATGTCTGGCGTATAGGATGTCTCAATTTCTTCACATCATTTATGTCGTTTGCTTGATAAAAACCCTTTGGTCGAAACGTTGTTGTATATATTTTTTTTGTGCTTTGTAAAACTACAGTAGTTTATTTTTACGTGTTTCGCTAGTAAAATCATGTAAATTATTGAAAGAATAAGATCCACATTCCCTGGTAATATAAGACAGGCAGTTCTGTTAGAGTGGACATTTCCTGGTAATATAAGACAAAACGTTCAGTTAGAGTGGATATTTCCTGGTAATATAAGACAAACCGTTCAGTTAGAGTGGACATTTCCTGGTAATATAAGACAGACAGTTCAGTTAGAGTGGACATTTCCCTGGTAATATAAGACAAACCGTTCAGTTAAAGTGGACATTCCCCTGGTAATATAAGACAGACAGTTCAGTTAGAGTGGACATTTCCTTGGTAATATAAGACAGACAGTTCAGTTAGAGTTATTTTCAAAAACAAAACTACATCAAAAACAATGTTATTTGTTGTTACTAAGACAAATTATCACAAAGAAATAGTAGTTTTATTAACACTTGTTATCACTAAATCACCATGGAATCATAGAATCGCATTAAACTCATGTGATGAGAAACGAGGGAGGGTTTCGATCCAGAAGCACGAGCTTTCAGCTCTTCGGCTCGGTGCCATGGACATCGTAACCCTTCGGTTCGGTGCCACGGACACCGTAAATCTGGAGAACCTGTGGCTTTTCTACCAGCCCACGGAATTGAACCCGTACTCACAGAGGGCTTGGGGAGGGGGGTTTAGAACTCATTGCAACAACCGGTAACATCCAGGGCAGACGAGACAGAGGAAGATAGAAAGAGAAAATGTTGGATAGCCTGACTTCATGGCACGGAAAAACGTCAACATCTGAGATGATAACAAACATAAAGCCAGAGAGTTGTGGAGATTCATGGTCGCCTACGCCAGACGGCACGGCACCTGATGACGATGTAAGCACACTTTAACGAGTAAGCACACTTTAACGAAAATTTCCTATTTCCAGACTGAACTAAAAGTCCTTATATTATAGATAGCCGTGATAGTGCTTACCAGTCATAGAAGGCTGTGATGTATCACTGACTGATGTTTCAGAGGCGTGTTCAGTAAGAGTGTTGTTGATTCCGGAGTCGTTATGATCTGCATAGTCAACAATGTATAGGTCCCGTCCTGGTTCACCAGCTACAATAAAATATGGGAGTAAATTATGGAGAAGATTAGTAAAATGGAAGAAATATGGGTTTATAATGCGTAATAGTAATCTTAACTCTTTCCATACCGTGAACGTTACGGAGTTCTGACCAAAATTCTTTTATAACACTCTAATTTTTATTTTAGAAACGTCTATGTTGACGTTGGTTGCAGTAGGTAAAATAACAAATAAAACATTACATAACCTTTGAACGCTTTACCTTAGAAACGTCTATGTTGACGTTGGTTGCAGTAGGTAAAATAACAAATAAAACATTACATAACCTTTGAACGCTTTACCTTAGAAACGTCTATGTTGACGTTGGTTGCAGTAGGTAAAATAACAAATAAAACATTACATAACCTTTCAACGCTTTACCTTAGAAACGTCTATGTTGACGTTGGTTGCAGTAGGTAAAGTAACAAATAAAACATTACATAACCTTTGAACGCTTTACCTTAGAAACGTCTATGTTGACGTTGGTTGCAGTAGGTAAAATAACAAATAAAACATTACATAACCTTTCAACGCTTTACCTTAGAAACGTCTATGTTGACGTTGGTTGCAGTAGGTAAAATAACAAATAAAACATTACATAACCTTTGAACGCTTTACCTTAGAAACGTCTATGTTGACGTTGGTTGCAGTAGGTAAAATAACAAATAAAACATTACGTAACCTTTCAACGCTTTACCTTAGAAACGTCTATGTTGACGTTGGTTGCAGTAGGTAAAATAACAAATAAAACATTACATAACCTTTCAACGCTTTACCTTAGAAACGTCTATGTTGACGTTGGTTGCAGTAGGTAAAGTAACAAATAAAACATTACATAACCTTTCAACGCTTTACCTTAGAAACGTCTATGTTGACGTTGGTTGCAGTAGGTAAAATAACAAATAAAACATTACATAACCTTTGAACGCTTTACCTTAGAAACGTCTATGTTGACGTTGGTTGCAGTAGGTAAAATAACAAATAAAACATTACATAACCTTTGAACGCTTTACCTTAGAAACGTCTATGTTGAGGTTGGTTGCAGTAGGTAAAGTAACAAATAAAACATTACATAACCTTTCAACGCTTTACCTTAGAAACGTCTATGTTGACGTTGGTTGCAGTAGGTAAAATAACAAATAAAACATTACATAACCTTTCAACTCTTTACTTTAGAAACGTCTATGTTGACGTTGGTTGCAGTAGGTAAAATAACAAATAAAACTTTACGTAACCTTCTTCAGATCTTAAGGTATGAAGTGCCTGTCACTTCACATTTGTATCCCCTAATGTGCAGGAGGTACAAGGGCCAATTCCTTTCATCACGTGTGGAACGTTGAGTGTGGGATTGAATCCACAGCCCTTTTGTGTCCGAGTCGATAGGCGCATGCTTACGCATTACGCTATCCGCCCCACCCTCCTTGCAAAAGATGCCACATTATTACCTATCGTCCATTATACTAGTTATATATACACACACACATATATATATATATATATATATATATATACGAGGGCATTGAAAATAATGCCTCCAAGTCCATAACTTTGTTAATATTCATAATTTACAAATGAAACATACATTTTCAGAAACTTGAGATGTCCACTACACAATAGAGTCATTATTTTTTTACATAGTCACCTCCACGTTCCACACACACACCAACGTCGAACTAGTTGTTGCATCCCGTCGAAGAAAAAATCTGATGATTTTCACGAAGCCAGGTACGCACATCTGCTGCCACATCCTCGTCAGAAGCATATCTGTTTCCCTTGAGATGTTCATTGAGCTTTGGGAACAGGAAAAAGTCACAAGGTGCCAAATCAGGGCTATATGGTGGGTGCGCTAAAATGTCGTCAAAATTGAGACGCTCTAATGCTGCCGCTGTTTGTCTACTGGTGTGTGGACGAGCATTGTCATGTTGAAGGACTGCGTGTTTTCCAGGACGAACACGTAGCAGTCTTGCCCGTAGTTTCTTCGTCGTTTCCACATACCGATCAGAATTGACAGTATTGCCGTGTTCCAAAAATTATGTGTGGATTACGCTCTGGCAGTCCCAAAAAATGGTCATCAAAACATTTCCCGCTGATGCGACAGTTTTGAATTCTTTTGGGGTGGGTGAGTTTTTGTGCCTGTATTCCATAGACTGGCGCTTGTTTTTAGGGTCGTAATGATGCACCCATGACTCATCGCCAGTGACAATTCGGCAGATAAAGTCAATACCTTCTCGTTCATATCGCATCAGGTGTTCCTGACACGCCTGATGTCATCAGATGTTTTCTTCGACGGGATGCAACAACTAGTTCGACGTTGGCGTGTGTGTGGAACGTGGAGGTGACTATGTCGAAAATAATGACTTTATTGTGTAGTGGACATCTCAAGCTTTCTGAAAATGTATGTTTCATTTGTAAATTATGTATATTAACAAAGTTATGGACTTGGAGGCATTACTTTTCAATGCGGCCTCGTATATATATCTTTCGTCTTTACAGACGGTCAATTGGCAAGTGTTTTACTGTGGCAACTTTTGAGTTTGCGCTTGTCTCTCTTGACTTTCAGCTCATCCATAAGTCTCTTTTCAAAAGAATGCGCCCTTGCGCAATATTGCTTTCCACACAACTCTGTCAGCATCTAGTTTTTCCCGTTTGCTGGGAACGATAGAAAAGTTCTTCATTGAGGCCTTGCAGACATCCTTATATCTGAGCAGTGGTCTGCCCTGGTACCTCTTCCCTTCCGAAAGTTCACAGAACATTTGTTTTGGTATGCAACAATTGTCTAGTATTCTCACATGCCCTAGCCATATTAGTCTTCTACTACTGAGCATGTCCATGATGGAAGGCAAGCTTGCACGTTGCTGTACTTCAGAGTTGGCTATCTTGTCGTACCACCTAATGTTCATAATCTTGCGGAGACATCGAAGGTGAAAGATGTTTAGTCTCATCGTGCATTGAGTAGGCTGTCCATGTTTCTGAGCCATATAGTAAAGAGCTACTTACACTGACTTGATATATTTGAATCTTCGTCTGCAATGTTAATTTTGATACTCTTTGTGCATAATTCTTTGCAGAATATCACATTTCATTGAGGAGACGTTATAACAATAAACATTTCAGTATATGAAATAGAACTCTGGTGTTTAACATAACTTAACTGACTGAAAACTTAACACTTTAAATTTTAACAAATCTCAAAATATATTTCGTTGGAGCACAGAGTTAAGACATAATTTTATTCTAAAAACAGCGTGTAAAAACGTGGGTTAGCGTGCTTATACAAGGAGTTAAAGAAAAGTTGTGTCGAAATACACCTCTAACCGACATATGTAAGCTTGTTATCTTATCTTATGTGATCGACATCACGGCAAATTTGGTATTCTACTACGTGTTCCGTCCTGCATTGCATCAGACATCTTACAGTCCCCCTGCTCACTGTACCCGTGAAAAGTTTATTAATGAGCATGACAATCATATTATGCAGACTTTGGCGAGCCCGCATTCTGAGAAAGGTAGATTAATTATACGCATCCCTGTTGACCTTGATGATAAACTTGGTCGGTAGTCGCGGAGGAAATAAAGAATCGAAATCAATAATCGGATGAGTACGAATAAAATAGAAGGGACAGAACCGTTACTTGTCAATAAAACCTTTAACTACAGATTTATCCTCTCTTGGACTGTAGTCATTCTTGTACTATAGTCTGTCCATTAATTCGTGAGCACGTTTGAAATTGATTTTCTCGAAAACTACCTGTTGGATCTCAGTGATTTTTGCATGCAGCCTTAGAATATCCATGACGCTAAAATAAAGATAACCAGTAGTTCATAGATGCTACGGATTTTGCACATCGGCGAATTCCTTTGATCTTTTATGACAATTGCAAATACAGGGCTCAAATTTTAGATTTTACAGTAATCCCAGAATTTGTCCATGTCAATTCTATTCATAGGTGTATCTCATATTAACTTGATAGGTCAAGTAATTAATTGTGTTGCCCTTTATGTGCAATCGTGAACTTGGATACAATATGCAACAGTTAGTCCTCCTCTTCGGTCACCATTAGACCCCAGGGTGTCTTAACTTCACCACAAATTGTATGATGGTAGACGCATTTGGATATGGAAATGTATACGTTGCTATTTCTCAGTTTGTAATCAAAATATGATTTGTATCATCCCGAATCTGACGATTCCATGAGGTTGATAATTGTTACTGGCTGGACAAATTGTAATCCATCTCGGTGCCAGTACTCGTCTTCCTCTCGAGCACATGTTCAACACACTTCTTCCAGAACTGCATGTCTATCATTGAGGGGGACTCACGTGTCAGAACTTCAACATCACACATTTTAAACGTCCTGTTCTGTTCGGCAACTTGCCCTTTACTTTAGCCCAGACAGATTGAAGTGAGCATGATATGGAGGTAGTCGCAAAGACGTGTGGCCGTATTCCGCAATGATTTTGTCAATATGAAACACCTTTGTCTTATTTGTCATCCTCACCAGGTGCAACAACTCAGGTTTCAAATATGTATCATCGAAGCTGACATTTTCCTTAGCAAGCCAAGTCCTAATTTGATCTTTGTATTTGATGCAGTTGGTACTTTGTCTTCCGCTGATACTGCGTTGTGATAGGATGCATTATCCATTACCAAGCATCATGGTCTGTTTAGAATTGGAAGTAGATCTTTCTCCATCCAGTGCCTGAAAATATGTCCATTCATTTCTGTGTGGTAGTCCCTACCGTCGGTACTTTTTGATTGGAAAATAAGTCCAGCGTCATGGACAAGACCTTCTTCACTGCTTCCTGCATGTGTTAGTATAATACGCTGGCCTTTGCTGCTTGGTATTTTTTTTTTCTGTTCACCGTCTACTGATTGCCATTCTTTAGCATTGTGAGCATTGACCCAGGATTCGTCCAAATATACAATATCATAGCATTGCCTCCGCCGCTCACTGATCTGCCTCAGGTATTTACTTCGGGCAGCAATTAAATGTGGCTTTACACAAATAATATTCCTGCCGCCTATAGTTTTTCTGAAGGTGAAGCCGGCGGCTCCTACAATTTTCCATAGAGTACTTTTAGAAATGTCTATGCTGCAATCTGATTGCAGTTTTAATTTCAGTTTCCTGAAAGTTGATTTGTCGCAAACATTTTCAAGAGCTCCCGTCTTATGACAAAGTCGTCAATTGTTCTTTTCCTTCCTGCTTGACATTAGTGCACTTTGTGTCCTGTTTAATCCATCGGGAAAAGGATTCTCTATTCAGACCAAGCGCCAGTTTCGTTCGTTTCTCAGGGTTATGAATATCGCAATATAGATGACCTCTTAGATTCCCTACGGAAGTGTTGGTATAGTAAAACTGTAACCTTCTGCATTTATAACTTCCAAACATGTTACAATTGTGACTTCAAATAAAAGTAACTAAGGAGACTAGTCGTTTTTTTATAGTGAACAATAGCGATTGATGACGTTATGGTGTCATAAATAAGCATCCAGGGGCGTCTCTATGGCCAAGTGGTTAAGTCGTTTGACTTGCATTCTGAAGATTGTTCGTTTGAATCCGGATTGCGCTATTCAGCTCACATGTGCATTTTTTCCGGTGGTCCCTAGGATTGTTGCAGGAGCTGTGGTGCTTGTGCTTTGTGTAATATTCTCAGCAGATGGCGGGCTATTTCTGCGGAGAGGACGAGCCACATGAGGTAAAACCCGATGCAGTGGAGTCAATCTTTTGGCTTTAGACCACTTTATGCCCGTGTGCTGCCGAGACTCTCAAAGGGAGCAAAGAATAGTACCACGGCGACCTATAAGGCATGTCGTAAGAAGCGACTGAGGTAGGTGCCTTGGGAAGCTACCCTAGTAAATAAAAAACGTTGAAAAAATCGGATGTACTGACACACTTGTAAGCAGATAATGGGTACAACGTTCAATCGCTATTGGGCTGGAGCTGCCACGGACCAAAATCACATTTTTAACGCATTGAGAGAGTCTTTTCAAGCAGAGGCTGTGAATTCAGGGCTGTGAATCCCACTCGCTGACCAGATTGAGAGAGATGGGTGTCGATATTGGTGCAGCCAGAAAGAATGACATACCAAATATACAAATAGATTGATTAATCAACATCGAACTGGCGTTTTGGGCCGCTGGAGGCTGCTGGATTTGTTGAGACGAATATCGTAGCACCTTTGGACATGTCCGGAGTGATTTGATGATAGTCCTCATATAATTGATAACTGATCGTGGGGTCTCTGCGGCTGAGTGGTTAAGTCATTTGCCTTGTGAGTCGAAGGTCGTGGCTTCGAATCTGGACCGCGCCGTTCTGTTCACGAGTGCATTTTTTCCAGAGACCCTAGGATTGTTGCCGGAGCTACGGAGTTCGTGCTTTGTGCAATACTCCGGCAGGTTGCGTGACATTTCTGCTGAGAGGACCGAGCCATATGGGTAAAACCCGGTGGAATAAGTCAATCCTTCGGCTTAAAAACCCTTTATAACTGATAAATGATCGCTCTTAGGCTCGGATCACATACAAATCACAAAGAGTGGTTTAACAAGGGCTCGTTATGGAGCTTTTGAATAAGAAGACCACTTTAGATTAAATATATACCATCAAATACCCTATTTATATATATGTGTGTGTGTGTGTGTATGTATGTGTGTCTGTATTTATTTTACTATTTCTAGCTAGGGTAAAAACATGGAAGGTTTAGTAAAATGAGAAAGAAAATGATTTATGTGCAAGTCTGATATAGTGGATGGCGGTGTAATTGTCGTATATTGGTAAACCTCTGTATTAGTTTATGGTATGGATTGGGTTAAAACTTACCTGTTTGGATTGAAGTAGCTGCAGCTACATCATCAGACTGAGTAGTATGTTTAAGGCTCCAATGTGTATGCCTTGGCTCAGTTAACCTGGACATGTGTGACTCACTTCCGAGATCAAGGTTAGAGTCTGAACGTATGACTGATTCTCTTTCTGATACAGCCCTGCTTGCATTTTCTTCCTGTTGTGACAAGTAGCTTCCAGAAAAATCAAAACTATCTGGGATTCTTGTAGCAGATATCAGACGCGGAACAAGTTCAGATTTATCATGGTCTACTTCGTAACTGTGCGGCTTGTCTTTGGATTTTTGTACTCTCTCACTGACAAACAACGTCCTGCTGATTTCTTCTGGAATATTGGCTTCTGATACAGCAAGTCTTAAAGATGAATCATCTGAAATATATCCAATGCTAGGAGAGACACTTGGCTCTTGTTGAGCACCATCTGAACTGGTTGTCGTCTGCGTGTTTGTATTTTCAAAAACAGCGTCACGATGAATGGGGACATTAGTACCAAAAGGTACTAAACTTCCATGTTGAATGTAGAACTCAATCAAGTGATCCTTGTTTAAACCATTTATCCCATGTTGATACAACGACATGTTAAATGCTTCTCGGGCACATTGTGAGGGGTGATGAAAATTTTCTAGAGAGGAATCCATAGATCCGACAAATTTATTTCCACACCCAAAGCAAACAATATCAGGTTGAGCATAATAAAACCCGTACTGAGCTAAACGGGTAACAAAAACATTAGACCTGGTTGGAAATTCGCTGTAGTTGAATGAATTCAAGCGAAAAACTTCATAATTCATAAAACGATACACGTTGTCTTTGAGCGGAAGTTCGGTGTTTACATAAAGTGGATGACGTGTAAAAGGATAAACTGATAACTCGTTCTGATGCAGCTCACCTTTGCTAGGATCAGCAGGCATTTCTAACCAAAATTTTCTTCCCATCTTCGACCGTAGTTTCGTATTTGTAACTTGTCTACATAACTCATTATCGATTTTATTATCTATGTCTCTCCACAAATTCTCACATACAGGGACTAAAATATCATATTCTGTCTGTCTCAACATGTCCATTTCTTTACACCTTACGAAATTAGATAAGTGGTAAGACGTAGACGATTTCTGCTTTCCCTTGAAGCCACTGGCTTCTGATGAACATTGAACTTGTCTGTGTGTTTCTTCAATATTTTGGTGCATGTACTTATCCTGTATAGCTTTGATTTCTTCTTTATCAGCGATGCCAACAAAGAGGTGATCATGTTCATAATCAGGTAAAACCTGAGTAGGGCTATCAATATTTTTATCGTCCCGAACATCATCCATTTTCCAATCATCAAACCTTACATCAGTATTCAAATTATCAAGTATGCCATCAGTATTCAAATGATCAAGTATGCCATCAGTATTCAAATCATCATATTCGTCAACAGTATTCCAATTATCAAGCTCTTCATCAGTATTCAAGTTATCAATTTCGTCATCAGTATTTAAATCATCAAGTTCGTCATCAGTATTCCAGTCATTAAATCTGTCATCAGTATTCCAATCATAAAGTATGCTATCGATATTCAAATAATCAAGTCGACTCACAGTCTGATCTTCAATATCCCAATCAACGTGTGCACCATCAATAATCCCATCATTATGTCCCCATTCAGTCTGCTCATTAATATGTTCACAATCAACATTTGCATCATCAATATTTTCAACATCCGTCTGACTACCAACATCAGTCTTATCTTCAAAATGTCTACCATTAGTCTGACCATCGATATGTCCATCACCACGTCCATCATAAGTCTGACCATCACCACGTCTACCATCAGTCTGAACATCAAATTGACCATCACCACCATCAGTCTGACCATCAATACCTCCATCACCACGTCCATCATCAGCCTCACCATCATTGAAAGCATCTTTACTTCCACATTTCCCATCAAGCTCGTGGATACACCTATGATCAAATCCAAAATCTTGCATCTCTAAATCACACAAACAATGAAGACCATCATTACAAGAAGATATTGCATACAAAAAAGTACCACTAATCAGGTGATTGATGAGCTGTGATAGACAAACCATAACAAAAGAACACAATACTCGAACCACCTCTGACGCCACATCCCATAACAGTACACAGAGGTCGATCTGCATATACACAATACAAACAATCCAACAGATTGCCTTCTCCATTGCATCTCCATTTTTGCCATCATCCAAAATCGTTTGACCGGTAAAGAACCAACTAGAATCGTGAAATGAAGAGGTTTGGTGGTAGTTATCTGAAAATTCTTGCTTTAAGAACATTCGTGGAATGAAATCTGATGAATATGGTGACTGGTCATAACTAATTTCTGCACGACTAGGCAATAACATGTGTTGGATTTGGTCATCATAGTTGTTTACATTCTTCCAAAGATTCGAATCGTTCATTCCGATGTCATCAGTAGACAAGTGACAAGTATCTTCTGAAACTGAGTTCTCTGTTTCGTTATGTATGTTTGTGTGTACACCCCATGTTAACCCCACCATTCTTCGTCCTGTACTGAACAGATCATCTGTTCTATAACCAAATGAAGAGTTACTGCTTTGTCCTAATTCTACACTAACTTCACTGACGTCATTGTCTGAAATTTCAACCTTTGACTTATTTAAAGCAGGCTTACTCTCCAAGCCAGTAAAGAGTTGGTTTCCGGATGAGGACGATTGTTTACTGAATGTTGCAGGCTTTGGGCAATCATACTTTTTTGTTTTATTTGTGGAATATCCTTGAAAGTCGCGAATATATCCCGTAACAAGTGCAATGTAGATGTTTTCTTCTGCAATACTATGATGTTTGGTGAATTCCCCAATGCAACAAATTAGGAGGTCAAACAGATCACCCTTACAGCTGTAAGTCTGAAAATGATACGTTATAATGTTTTTAATCTCCATTTCAACACATCGATTGTTACTTCAAAACAAAAGTTAAAACTTGGATAATTTGGTGATCATTTGAAGCCAAAATAGATGAATCATCTTCTCAAATTTGTTTCGTTTTCATTAGATTAAACCACGAATTTAATCTTGTATGGTTCCGTACATTTATTTTTTATTACCTCTGCTCCTTCATATATGTGGTAGTCAACAACAGCGACGACCGGTGTGTGAACTTTCTTGTGCTTGATGCTTCACAGAAATATATCACCTTTCTGAATCGATCAATATCTTTAATTATTCAATCAGTAGACCAAGTTCCAGCAACAAACAGATGAATAATATATTCATTCAGTAGATCAAGTTCCAGCAACAAACAGATGAATAATATATTCATTCAGTAGACCAAGTTCCAGCAACAAACAGATGAATAATATATTCATTTAGTAGACCAAGTTCCAGCAACAAACAGATGAATAATATATTCATTCAGTAGACCAAGTTCCAGCAACAAACAGATGAATAATATATTCATTCAGTAGACCAAGTTCCAGCAACAAACAGATGAATAATATATTCATTCAGTAGACCAAGTTCCAGCAACAAACAGATGAATAATATATTCATTCAGTAGACCAAGTTCCAGCAACAAACAGATGAACACAATATTGAATATAACGAACTGAATTATTGAACGTACAAACTGGCAACTTGTTTTGTTTGTTTGTAGGGGATTAAACTCTCTTTACGCCGATGCACGCCCTTTCAACCTAGGAGAACCTTTTTGGTTATAATTATACCAGAACGTGCAGGACAACAAACATGAAAAATAGAAACTGGCAACTTTAACTTATGTAAGTTTATTTAGATCATCAAACTCTCCTCCTCCCATTATGGTCATGGGTCTCTCTGCAGAACTAATGATAGGAATATATTCAATAACTTTATACTTGTCAGAAATGTGTGTTTTGTTATGGAGAGGACCTAGTTACGCTGAGAGACGCTCTTTCAACCTAAGGACGAGCCTTTTTCTGGTTATATCGGAGCGTGTAGGCCAGTAAACATGAACAAAATAAGAATAAACTCCTTCATCTAGAGAATCCAAGTGATTATTGCCCTTTAATTGGCATAAAACTGATATCTCTACATATGTGTTCAGAAGTTACGTCCAGCTAGTGCAAGACTTGCTGACAACATGCGTTGTACATGTAGCGCTGTGTCCCAGCGCTGTGTCGACAAATGTTAGATAGAACAAATACGTAATTTGTGAGCAATCTGAAAATATAAAATACAAATTTAAAAAAAAAAAAGACAAGACGTTTCTGGTTCAATCCGCAAAAGATAAAAATAATTATCAACATTCTTCTTTAAAGTGAACAATAAATATCAACATTCTTCTATAAAGTGAACAACTTTTACTGATGGCTCCCAGTGATACACAGTTTATTCGTTGTAAAAGCTCTTCATTTGCTATTGTATTTGATCAGACTATTCGCAAGATTCTTCCTAAACATTTGCTGTTGTATTTGATCAGACTATTCGCAAGATTCTTCCTAAACATTTGCTGTTGTATTTGATCAGACTATTCGCAAGATTCTTCCTAAACATTTGCTGTTGTATTTGATCAGACTATTCGCAAGATTCTTCCTAAACATTTGTTGGGGAAAATAGTTTCTGAGGAAGAAGTCCGCCGGAGCAGGACAGTGCCGGGCCCCATGCCTCGAAGGGCCCGCTTTATGCTACCGACGGTCCCCGCCCTCCAACTCGGCACAGCAGCGAACGAGGTAACCGGGTTAAAGTTACTGGTTCGATACGGTCGAGTATTGACCATAAGAAATTAAATATCACCCAATGGAATACGGAAGGTATCCACCACAAGAAGCAAGCACTCGCAATAAGACTTGCAGAAGACGATATAGACGTTGCTTGCATACAAGAAACGCATCTAAATCCCAGACATAAGTTCGAGATTAAAGGTTACCAGACCTTCAGAACAGACCGAGAAGGACACAAGGGTGGAGTCCTCACCCTAGTTAGAAATGGCATTCCAACCAAGCAGATGGAAGGAACAAATGGAAACGCAGGCGCAGTAGAGATCATAGGTGTTCAAATTCGTGTAACGATAACAGATTCTTCTGTATAACCTTTACTGTCCAAGTTACACGCCGCTGTCACTCGAAACAATGAATATCAGCGACAATGCATTGTAGTCGGCGATTTCAACAGCCGCTCGGAAGATGGGGTCCCCCAAATAAAAATCAGAGGGGTGAGGTGGAAGACGGGGGAATTG
>JADZMA010001062.1:0-25823 GCA_020796225.1 Arion vulgaris
ACCCAGGAACACCTGGAGACGGGAGTGGCCTCGAGACGGGATGGCCTCGTATAGGCAGGCTTGGAAGGCCTTGGTTGCGGACCTACGCTTCCCTAGGGGCGAAGGGTGAAGAAGAAGACACGATCAGATGACTTTAACGTCACCATGCTCTGGACTATCTAACCTAAATAAAAGTAGATATAATCGCTGATGATAAAGTACAGCAAAGAAACATGATCAGATGACTTTAACATCATCATGCTCTGGACTATCTAACCTAAAGAAGAAGTAGTATAGTCGCTGATGATAAAGTACAACAAAGAAACATGATCAGATGACTTTAACATCATCATGCTCTGGACTATCTAACCTAAAGAAGAAGTAGTATAATCGCTGATGATAAAGAATACAGCAAGAAACATGATCAGATGACTTTAACGTCACCATGCTCTGGACTATCTAACCTAAAGAAGAATTAGTATAGTCGCTGATGATAAAGTACAGCAAAGAAACATGATCAGATGACTTTAACATCATCATTCTCTTGACTATCTAACCTAAAGAAGAAGTAGTATAGTCGCTGATGATAAAGTACAGCAAAGAAACATGATCAGATGACTTAACCACCCCCAGACTCTGAACTGACTAAATTGAAAAAGTTGTGAATATATTAAATTCTGCACCTGGTCTGCGTTTTTGTTTTTGCCAGTTTGCAAATATGAGCCAAGATAATAAAGTTGATCACGTCATTAAACCCGTCAGTGCTTATACTATTACACAATTACATCAGTAACAATGTAGGTGTGTAGTTATTGACTGTGTGCTTATTCACACGTAAGCTGATCAATGAATCAAATTTCAAATACACTGCTGTTCTGTCATATATATTAATCCACGCTGCTGTACGCAAGCGATACATAGACAGTGTATATCAGGCACGCAAGAAAACTAAACCACTTCCACACAAGATGTCTACGCAGAATACTAAAAATAAACTGGCTGGACAAAATTCCAGATAGCGAAGTCCTCACAAGAGCAAAGATCCCAAGCGTCAACACCATGCTGCAGAAGGCCTAAGTGAGATGGGCCGGTCACATTGCTGGGATGCCTGATAAACGCATACCAAAACAGTTGATGTAAGGCGAACTTGAAGTAGGCAGACGTTCTGCTGGTGGCCAGAAAAAACGCTTTAAAGACACTCTTAAAGTGTCTCTGAAATGCTTCGATATGACACCACGAGATGGGAATCCTTGCGCAAGATCGAAAATGTCACTTTAACAACCAAGAGGAACTCGCATGGCTGAGAGTCATCGTTCCGTTGAGGCACAGAGATCACGAGCAACGCGAAAAGACAGAACACACAACATGCACATGTCTAACCCTGATGTGGCTGAGTAATTAAGCCCTTTGCCTTCGAGTCGAAGATCGTTGATTCAAATCCGGACCGCACCGTTCTGTTCACGAGTGAATTTTATTTCCAGAGACCCTAGTTGTTGCTGGAACTACGGCGTTCGTGATTTGTGCAATACTCTCGGCAGGTGGCGTGCCATTTCTGCGGAGAGGACCAAGCCATATGGGTAAACCCTGTGCAATTAAGTCAATCCTTCGGCTTTAAAACCCTATATGTATGCCCCACCTGTGGTAGGGAATTGTGTTCTAGGATTGGACTCTATAGTCACCTCCGCACACACCAGAGAGGTGCAGCAGCACACGTTTGAGACTGTTGTCATCATCATTTGCGATGGACGGCTATTATTATTATTATTAATCCAACAAAAAAACCTCAGTCTTGCCGGTCGGCTGGGCACAGCTGACGGAGGAACCAGTAAACGCTGGCTAAAACCGGACACATCGCCGATGGATAAGCACCAGAGTTTCAAATATCGCTAAAGATGTGACGAAACACACACATGATAAGGCTGCATGAATCAAGATTTCCACATGAATAAGACAACAATTTTGAACTTATGGGAAATCTGGTACATCAGTCAGGTAGAACAGACGAAAGAGACTAAATCGACAAGTCTTATGTGGTCACCAGTTGGGAAAAGAAAACGTGGAAGACCAAAGACCACTCTTCGAAGAACCATCCAACAAGAAAGTAAACTATTGGGATGTAAAACCATACAAGATCTCCAACTGCTAGCAAAGAACCGTATCACATGGAAATCTAAAACCTCTGCCCTATGTGCCGCCTTTGGACAAAGGAACAAACTAACTAACTAACTAACGTTCAGTTATGCATGGAGCACAGATAACGTGAATTCTATATAGTTTTCCAGTACTGTAGATATAAGAGAAGACTGCAGTAAAACTATGTAACATTGGCGAAAGACTTTAAAACAAAGTACTGTAGTTTTACAAAGTACAAAACAATATACAGCGATGTTTCGACCAAAAGGGCCTTTATCAAGTAAGTAGTGTGTATCTTTATCGATAATACTATTCGCCATTTTGCTGCAAATATTCGACAATAGATTGTCATTTAGTTAAGACAGTAACATTTGTAGTGTGTCTGACTGTATGTGCTTTGTCTGCCGTATAGGAAGTCTGAATTTCGTCTCTCCTGTTGTATCCTTTACTTGTTCACAACATTTTGATCGAAACATAGATGTATATTGAGAGCCGCTGTAGCGTAGTTGTTAGTCAACTCGCTTCGCAAGGCTGGTGGTCTGGGTTCAGCTCCCGCAATGTGCGTGGAATTTTCCCCGACCGCGACGGCTCTCAGGTCGACCCAGCCTCAACTGGGTACCAGACATGCTCTGGAAAGTAAAGGCGGCCGGCGTGATGCTGACCACATCATCCATCGTGTGCCGACGGTCAATGAAAATACAGGCCACGTATTGACCACGAGGTATGAAAGGGTTCCTTTAATTTTTTTACTTTTTATAGCTGTATATTTTTTTTGTACTTTATAAAACTACAGTACTTTGTTTTAAGTGTTTCGCCATTACAGTTTTCCAGTGGATGTTTTATCTGATGATTTCATCGATAGAAATCAGATGTTTTGGAAAACGTTATTCGTGGCTTACACTCTAAGGCCATGTAAACAATCCAAAGTTTTAATAGTTTCTATACGTTTCTTTGCAGTTACTCAACATATACACTTGATTTACTTCTTATTTGTTCTTCGTTTGCTGTACATCAAACACACCACTCGGTGTGTACTGTGTGTGATTGCACCTTAGAGTGTGATTATCAATAGGCATTGCGCCTCAAAGGGCAATTCTACTCCGATTTAGTGGGTACAAAGCAAATGGTCGTCTACGTCAAATATGTGAACCACAGAAATAACAGAGGCAGTGAAAAAACACTTATGAAAAGCAGACAAAAGCCCGTTCTATAAATCTCTTCTTATTTTGGTGCTGTGATGTAAAACATGATTAGAGAAAAATATAAGAAGCATAAGTTTGCTGTGCCATTTAGGCGCCTACATACTCATAAGCCAACACATCCAATTTCTGCATGCTTTCTATTTGGATTCGCCTTCCTAAGTAAAACGCCACAGAAAAAACTTGGCCTATAGAAGTCCAGTCTTATCTTCTTCGAACGCTCCATATCGATCACATGTTAAAACACTCTTTGTGATTTGTATGTGATCTGAGCCTAAGAGCGATTGTGTTGTTTGTACCAGTTATGCGCCCACAAGTAGGCCAGTACATCCGATTTCTGCGACGCTTTTCATTTACTAGGAAAGGGTTTTAAAGCCGAAGGATTGACTTCATTGCACCGGGTTTTACCCATATGACTCGGTCCCTCTCCGCAGAAATGGCACGCCACCTGCCAAGTATTGCACAAAGCACGAACTCCGTGCTCAGCAGCAATCCTAGGGGTCTCTGGAAAAACTGCATTCGTGAACAGAAGGCCGCGGTCGGATTCGAACCCTCGACTCGCAAGGCAAAGGGCTTAACCACTCAGCCACAGAGACCCCATTTACTAGGAAGGTTCCTATGCCTACCTCAGTCGCCTCTTGTATATGCCTTGTAGGTCGCAGTGTTACTATTCTTTGCTCCTCTTGCAGCCAGGCAAGTGTCCTTAATCAAGGCTGACCTACCCTGTGTAATCTTTGATGAACATACCATCGAGCGCAGAGACAGGCTGCGCTAACAGACGATACAACGGTGCAAGCGTGGTCTTGCGGCTCTCAAAGTTATGGTGGCCGCACCCCTTGAGCAGAGACTACTTGCCATTTTGTTCGATCGACTGGTAATGTCAGTGTTAGATTACGGACTCGGAATTCTTACGATATCAAGATGTGAACGACTCGAACGGGTTCAGAATGAAGGTATGCGTATAGTTCTGGGCTGCACTAGAGATACCCCATTGTGAAGATGAGATATATGCTTGGCCTTCTGTCACTACGCTCCGTCATGCAATCGCCCAAACCAGGCATATATGCGGGTTACTTCGGATAAGAGACATCCACTTCACAAGAACACTAATGATGTTAAGGGCACGAGAATCAAGCGTGGCATGTCGTGGATGCCCAGGCTGAGAGAACAATGGCCAGGTGACTGCGTTGCGACTCTACCAAAGGGAAGAATGGATCCCAACAGATGGTAGCATGATGAACTATCTCAACGTTATCATTACTCTTGGAAGAGAATGTAGAGATTGGGGCAACATGAAGGCTGATCTCGCAGTTAAGCAGCTGAAAGAAGATAATGCAAGGGATGATGATGTTGTTGTATATACCGATGGGTCGGTTCAACGTGGTGAGAAATCCGGCTGGGTTTCTTGGCTAATGCGCATGGTAGGGTTGTTGCAGAGCGAAGTGGGGCATACAGGACAACTACTTCTAGTATGAGGATGGAGGTTGAGGCCGTTACTGCTGCCTCCATTGGATTTCTGGGACTTCATTTACTGGGGCAGTTGTTGTATCTGACTCTCAGTCGATGCTTCACAAGATCCAGAAGGGCAGGTTTCGGTATAATAGCCGTCCATCGCAAGCGATGATGACAGCAATCTCAGACGTGTACTGTTGCACCTCTCTGGTGTGTGCGGAGGTGACTGTAGAGTCAATCCTAGAACAGAATCCCCGACCACAGGTGGGGCATACATGATCAGGTTAGACATGTGCGTGTTGTGTGCTCTGTCTTTTCGCGCTGCTCGTTTTCTCTGGACTCAACAATACAATGATTCTCAGCTATTCGGGTTCCTCTTTTGTTGTTACAGCGCCACATTTGGCGATCTTGCGCAAGGATTCCCAGCACGTATTGTCTATATCGAAGCATTTCGAGACACTTTAGAGTGTCTTTAAAGCGTTTTCTGTCCACCAGCTAAACGTCTGCCCCCTTCAAGCTCGCCATACATCAACTGTTTTGGGATGCGTTTATCAGGCATTCGAGCAACGTGACCGACCCATCTCAGTTGGGCCTTCTGCAACAGGGTGTGACGCTTGGGATCTTTGCTCTTGTGAGGACTTCGCTGTCTGAATTTTGTCCTGCCAGTTTATTTTAGTATTCTGCGTAGACAGCTTGTGTGGAAATGGTTAATTTTCTTGCGTGTCTGCTATACACTGTCCATGTCTCGCTTGCGTACAGCAGTGTGGTTAGCACTATGGCCTGGTAAGCTTTCAGCTTTGTGACTATGCTTATCCCCTTCCGTTCCCACAGTGACACGTAACCTTCCGAACGCAGCACTGGCTTTGGATATCCTATTGTGGACCTCAGAATCTATGTTTGCCAATCTGGATAGGAGGCTGCCAAGATAAGCAAAGTTGTCCGTTGACTGGAGACGCTGGTGTTTAATGTTGATGACTGGATCGTAATACTGTTCTCTAGGGCGGGCTGGAACATGACCTCTGTTTTTTTGTGTGTTAATGGTGAGGCCAAACCTATCACAGGCCATTGAGAACTTGTCCATGAAAGTCTGCATTTCTTCCACAGAGTTGGTAGCGAGGGCACAGTCATCAGCAAACAACAGGTGTGAGATAGTTGATTCTTTTACCTTGGTGGAGGATTTTAACCTCGAAGATTGAATAGGTTACCGTCTGTCCTGTATCTAATCTTTACCCCATGTTCGTCGCCTTCCCAAAAGACATCCGTGAGCATGGCAGCAAACATCATGCTGAAGAGTGTTGGGGCCAGTACACAGCCCTGTTTGACGCCGTTGGTGACATGGAAGGCTTCCGACAGCTCCCCTTCGTCAAGTACACGTGCCATCATGCCCTCGTGAAACTGTTGGACGATCTTGATGAATTTCCTGGGCATCCAAATTTTTCCATGATCTTCCATGACCTCCCTGTTAACCGTGTCAAAAGCCTTTGTCAGATCGACAAAGACCATATAGAGGTTACGGTGCTGCTCTTGGCATTTCTCCTGTAGTTGGCGAGCAGCAAATATCATGTCTGCTGTTCCACGACCTGCTCTGAAGCCACATTGGGTCTCAGGGGTAAGTCCTGTTCCAGGTGATCGATTAATCGATTGAGGAGGACTCTGCCAGTATTTTGCCAGCGATTGACGGGAGGAGATCCCCTGTGGTTATCCAGGCCTGGCGTTTCTTTCCGCTTGTACAGGTGGACAATAGTGGCATCCTTTAATTCCTGTGGCACACGTTCGTTGCCCCAAATGGATGTAAATAACTCTGTCAATTTTAGCATCAACGTGGGCCTCCTTCTTTGTAGACTTCGGTTGGTATTGAGTCCGCACCGGTGCCTTCCGCTGGACATCTGAGCTTATTGCCTTCTTGACCTCTGCTAAGGTAGGTGGAATATCAAGCTTGGCATTGATTGGGACCTGGGGCATGCGCTCTCTGGCTTCATAACATATAGTGGATGGATGGTTGAGGACAGAACAGAAGTGTTCTGCCCAGCGATTTAGTATCTGAGGCGTGTCAATTAGTAGCCTTGCTCCATCTGCATCGAGTATGGGAGTGGGTGAGATTGTTGAGGTCCGTAAACAGTTTTAGGGCATCGTAGAAGCGTTTGAAATCATGTCTGTCTGCATATATCTGGATTCATCAGATTTTTGTAGCCAGGCGTCTTGCAATTTCCTGATTCTCTCTTGACCCCTTCTACGAGCATCTAGGAAAGCTGTTCTTTTGGATGATGATGATGAGTCATTTTGATAGGCTCTGTATGTCTCATGTTTCGTGAGAAGAATAGACTTGATTTCTTCGTCATTTCGTCAAACCAGTCGTGGCTCTTGCGTACAGAGTGTCCTATGAGCTCAGAGGTAGATAGGTACACGGTGTCTCTGAGGGCAGCCCAGTCATGGATGTCGTCTATAGAAGTTTCTAACCTCCAGCGGCTACGTGGATATACTGTCCTGGGCATGCGGATGTTTACGGTAATGAGAGGCGGACAGGCTTGCATCAACAGCATCGATTGTTGGGGAGTTGAAGATGGATAAGGGGATATTCTTCGGTCTCTTCGAGACTCTCTGTTGGATGAGGACACTAAAATCGATGTTGAATCGATCAAGCGATTTAAGCAGTTTGAGTTACCCGTTGTTCAAGTCGAACTGGATGCCTGAGAGGCAGAGTGAGAGGTGTGTTTAATCAGTGAGCCACAGGAACCATCAGTATGCATACTCTTCGATATATGTTGGGGAGACTGAGCACCTATGGGTCTGCCGGTGCAATGAGGTCAGTTTAGTAACCAATAACCAATAATTAGCTATTCCCATTCAGTCTTGCTTCACAACATACAACGTTACGATAGCCGACATTATCGTATCATGTTCTATAACGACTTATCAGATTAGATTGGATATAGCCTGTTATTTTACAAGTTCATAGTTTGCCTTCATAAACAATGTCTTTCGTCGCCTCTGTTATCTCTGGGGTCCACTTTTGCATGGTCACACAAAAACCCGTACTAGAAATATCTTCTTACCCTGAAGCTGTGAGACGAATCAGGACCGGAGACGCCGAGTGGTTACAGGGCCCAAATTTGGGTGTAAATAATAGAACCACTGTTACCTCCCACGCATGTCGTAAGAGGCGACTAAGGAGGTTTGGCTGAAAACGGATGCACATGTCCTAAACGTGTAGAAGTCTATGCGTTTAGTGGCCTACAAACCAAGGGCAACGTATACTCGTTCTTGGCAAAGATCAAATCATATCACAAAGAGTGATTAAAATTGATCGTAAAGAACAAACGCAAAGAAGAAGGAGAAAAGAAGAAACACAAGGGCGCATAGAAAAGTCGCTCCATCTGTCTCCTTTTTCGAACTGACGCTGAAAGGCAAAACAGGATTTATTTTTTTTGTCGATCCAGAAGCACTTGAGCTTTCGGCTCGGTGCCATGGACATCGTAACCCTTCGGTTCGGTGCCACGAACACCGTAAATCTGGGAAACCTGTGGCTTTTCTGCCAGCCGCGGAATTGAACCCGCACTCACAGAGGGCGTGTCACCACAGTCCAAAGCGCTACGAACCGCTGGGCGCGGGGGCGCAAAACAGGATTAGAAAATATATAGATAGTTTACCTTCAATTAACTCTTCTTTGAACGCTCCATATCGACCACTTGTCAGCAAGCCAGTCAGGACAGTAGTATTTAGATGATAATAACAACCCCATCATCATCAGGTGCTGTGCCAGCTGGCTAGACGATCACGGATCTCACAAATCTCTATATTTGGTGTTTGCTATCAACTCAGATGTTGACGCTCTACCGTGCCATGAAGTCAGGCTATCGAAATGTTCTCTCTGTCTTCTTGTGTCTCGTCTACCCTCGATTTTACCAGTTGTTGCAATGTGTTCTAAACCTCCCTCCTTATCACATGCCCAAAAATATGACTACCTCTTTCTTATATTGATAATAAGTTTTCTCTGTGTCTTGACCTCAATCAACACCTCAACATTAGTCATTTTAGCAGTCCATGGATTCTCATCATTCTTCTGTAAAACCACATCTCTGTGGTCTCCAGAATTTTCGATCTGTTTGTTTATTGTCCATGATTCACATCCGTATGTCAGTATTGGTTCTATGTAGTAGCACTGAATAACTTGCATTCTGACCTCAACTGACAAGGACTTCTTGCATATAATGCTTCTCATTTTCAGGAAAGATGTTTTCGCTTGCCCTATTCTGCTCTTTATTTCTGATCGGCATCTGCCTCTGATGTTACCAGGACTCTGAGGTATTTAAATTGCTGCACTTGTCGTAGATCAGTCCCATTTACTGTGATGGATCATTTTGGCAAAGTCTGCTTTTTGATACGATGATAACTTCTGTCTTCTTAATATTCAAACTGAGTCCTTTGTTGTTACTTTCTGTCACAACGTTATCAACTAATTTCTGTAGCTCCATTTCATTTCTTGCTATTAGGACAGTATCATCAGCGTATCTCAGGTTATTTATGGTATGTCCTCGTACAGCTATTCCAGGAATATTTTTATAGACCTAAAATGCTTTCACAGTACAGTGAGAACAGGTCTGGTGATAATACGCATCCTTGTTTGCTGCCAGTATATGTTCTCACTACCTACGTTACAATTTTTAGGCGTCATTAAAGTCCCAATTGAAAACCACATTTCTCGTGACGTTGTCGCGCCCGGGCGTATATGTTACTACAGCCACTTATAAACACCTTGTAGTTTTGTGTCTCGTCCTGTTTCTGTCTCACATCGTGGCTTTGTGTCTCGTCCTATATCTGTCTACCACCGTGGCATTGTGTCTCGTCTATATCTGTCTCACATCGTGGCTTTGTGTCTCGTCCTGTTTCTATCTCACGTCCTGGTGTTGTCCCATGTTTGCTAATCAATCTCTCGTTACTATATGACTGTTTCGTGTGGTGTTCTAAGTCTCTCATCCGGTTTCTGGTCTCATATCCTGGTTCTATTTACCTCCTGGTTCTATTTACCTTTCCTACATGAAAGTCCGTTTCACATTTTTGTGTGTGGCTCAATGTGGCCTTGAACCGGAATACACGGTGGTTACTATCAAAGTTGCTATCTACTTCGCTATCGGCGATTCATCATAACTCTACCATGTGATTGACGTCTTGATGATGTAATGCACGAATTGAATGATTTAATTTAATACGTGTAGCTATTATTTCTCTCTCGCGATCACCTAAAGACTGATGTACAGATCTCTCCATAAATTCATTCATATGGAAATCTGATCCATGCAGCCTTAGCATGGGTGGTTTCGTCATCTTCAGCGCCATTTGGAGCTCTGGTGCTATCCTTCGGCGATGTTTCCGGATTCATCCAGCGTTTACTAGGTTCTCTCTCCGTTAGCCTTTGGCTGTCCCCAGCCGTCCTGCAAGGCAACATGTTGACTTCTACACATTTAGGACACGTGCATCCGATATCAGGCAAACCTCCTTAGTCGCCTCTTACGACATGCGTGGCAGGTAACAGTGGTACTATTCTTTACACCCAATTTTGGGTTTGGTAACAACTCAGGCGAGCTGTTATTTAAGCTCATCTTACTCATCTTTTTGTTTTAATTACCAACCTCAACTGGGTACCAGACATGCTCTGGGAAGAAAAGGCGGCCGGCGTGATGCTGACCACATCGCCCATCGTGTGCCGACAGCCAATGAAAAATACAGGTTTAACACTGTATTGCCCTATATACCACGAGGTATGAAAGGGTTCCTTTACTTTACTTACTAACACGGCTAGAAAACAGTGATCCTCCCACCAAATATTTGAATGCACAGATTTACCACGTTGTTTAGACTATCGTGTCTGGGTTTAGATAATGTCTTTAGAAAGTCATAGTCTAAGTTGCTATATTTGGATCTACTAAATTTTCCTAATCTAGAACAATATCCTTTTTTAAATATGATAGTATGTTTCTGATATTACAAATATATTAACCGACCTCTCGTTACTATCATACTAGTGGCCTATATTCTTCATTGTTAATCCTGTTGGTGTAATACGTTATGTCTCAGTTTACAACGAGGCTATGATATTTGTACTTTTCAGCCTCTACGCATCCTCCATTTCCATCGTGACATTTTAAATACCAGTTTTGTTATTAATCGTTGAATCTCTACACACTTAGTCAGACTGCAGTGGCGCAGTCTGTTACTATAACCACCACTTACAGGCAAAGTAGACTCTACCAAATTTAGTTCATTGTATCTGACTGCTGTCATCTTCATTTCCTGTATCTAATGACATATGCCCTGTGTCTTATAACACGTGTCTTATTCTATATGTCTTATGTCCTTTGTCTTATTAGTTTTTGAGCCCTAAGGCTTACTTTATTATAGTTATAATGCCCCCAACACCCCACCTTCTCTCTGTTGATGTCATATCCCAGTTACGCCCGAGTGGTTACCGGGGCCCAAATTTGAAGTGTAAAGAATAGAACCACTGTTACCTGCCGAGCATGTTGTAAGAGGCGACTAAGGAGGTTTGGCTGAAATCGGATGTGCTGTGTCCGCTAGGAATGCTAACCGAAATAAATGCTTTGCGAAAACGGATGCACCAGGCCGTAAGGCGCATAACATAGTGCAACGACCCTCACAATGAGAACGGGATAACGGATTCTACAGTCGCCAATCTGCTTCGGAGATTTAGCCACTCAGTAAGAATGTCAGACCTACCATCATGAGGGTGGCCAAAACTTACTGCGGAAGAGGTCGACACACGGGAAGCAGAAATCATGGGGTTATATCCTACAGAACTCCACTTTGAAGACTGCCCCCACTTTGCAGACTTGAAAGAGGTGGCCCACTTATACTAAGCGTCCAAGACAAACTGTATGGCGTGGATGATAATCTGAGGCAGACGGCTGCCTTTATTAGAAAATCCGAAATCTCAATCTAGTGAGAACGCAGAAGAAGATATCCCAGTTAGTTATCTCGAACTAAATATTTTACAAACATTACGAGGATTTATATCCAGCCTTTTGATCTAAGAGATTTGTCGACTGCAGAATCAACTCCGTCTTCTCGGAATCTCTCCTATCTCTCTCTGACCCCCGCCTAGACTGAGGAATCTTGTTATCGTAGATGCTAAATCATTTTACTTTTGTCGGCAGATAATGATTTACTTGTATTTCATAAAGTATTTCTATAGTTTACTTATGCCAAGTACAGCAAACCTGTGACGTTATCCTAATTCTGAACATATCCGTCGATTTAATGTGTCATTTTTAGAGGTTTCGAAACAAATATTGCGTGAAACACACCTCAAACGGAAATAAATGAGATTGAAATATATGACAGACTTACACGTGTCTTTATTCTAGACACGGTTTATTGATTACGTGTCATTTATGAAGACTGATTGGCAAGCTAGAAGCATACGATTATACATAACTTTAAAGTGAACAATCGTACAAATAAGATGCGAGAAGTGCAATCGTTGTGTCAGAGGCAAAAACTCACAAAATTGCTGGATACGTGGCCAACAATAATATAATGTACCCTTTATCGTTTAATGCAGACACCTGTTAACTAATGATTGGCCAGATTCGGCGTTGATTCTATATGTTCTATATTACTTGTGACAGCTTGCACTAAGAACATAATTATAGTTAACACCCAAGCGGCTTACTTCTGGGTGGTAGTAGAAACCATTGCAAATTAACTAAAATAGTCGCCTGGGTGGTTACCGAGGCCCAAATTTGGGGTGTAAAAAATAGAACCACTGTTACCTGCCACGCATGTCGTAAGAGGCGTATAATGAGATTTGGCTGAAATCGGATGCACGTGTCCTAAACGTGTGAAGTCTATGTGTTTAGGGTCTACCAAACCAATGTGCAACGTGTATACGTTCTTAGCAGATCAAACATATCACAAAGAGTGATTAAAATTGGTCGTCGTAAAGAACGAACGACAAAGAAGAAAACTAAAATAGTATTGCTTGTTGCGATTGTCTATCAAACATTGCTACTGTACTTCTATTTAAATAAATATCACAACACGCTTTAACTTTACATGATGTGTAATGTCGAGTTACACGGGTAGCGCTGATATTACAGCTGTCAGTGTCACGCAACATCTAGCAGTAGCTTTGATAGTGCGCAGTACTATACCATGCCCGCCATTTGAGTGTAGATAATACGTGCTGCGTGAATTGATTTCACAGATATCGCAGATATTATTTACCGGCCAAGTCGTTCAGTTCGGTTCAGTTTTAATTTGTGTGTCAGGCAGGTGTCAAGCGGAATATTGTGTGGTATTTACTTATTGATCCTGGATACAACACATAACAAATCAGATTGCTGAAGTCTGAATAGTTGAGTGAACGTTGTCGTGGCAGATTGCCACGGTCCACACCAATAGACATTATTAATTAAACACAAGTCAACAATTTAGTGTTTACAAGCTTCAAGTCCACTCTAACAGTAACATAAGTCGAAACAGACGGAGTCAGTGTGCTAATATTAATCAAGAAAGTCTCGAAGGTAAGCAACACGTATTATTTAAACACTGTTTATTTAGGAAGATGTGCTAGTGATTAGTTTATGAATGTTCAGGATGACTTTCTTCACGTTTTCAAAACGTGATCCAAGAATAGTATAGAGATAGCTGTGTCACTGAACTGAGTGTGAGTGGTGTGTCGAAGTTCTACCGATTACATTACATGGTGAGAAGTTTATGACTTTGTGTTAACGTTTGATTTGTCAAACGTGGATCGAATTATTTATTACTGGTTATTAGTTTTCTCTCTCTGATATGCTTTTGATCCACAGAGGCAGGCACATATTTGTCAGATCAGACGATCACGGTTACATACAACATGCGTAGTGAGTAGTAAACACACAGTAAGGGGAGATAAGTAGTGTTATATTAACTGCTTGTCATATGGGTTACCAACCTTCTTGTTTCTAAGCAACAGACACCAAATCTGAGCCAGCATCAGCGTTGTTATTGGCAACCTATTTCGTGAAAGAACCCGCACATCTTGCAACACACACACACACCCTTTTAATCCTGCTCAAACCGAGGGAAGAAATCATGTTAGTAGTGCTGCAACTCTGAATCCACTTTTAAAATAATGGTTTGTCCCCACCCTGAAATAAGCATGTACAATTCATGGACGGCAAGATAATTGAATACTATTTCTAGCCAACTGAGAATATCGATTTTTACAGATGATCTGACTCTTCCTTCATATAGCCATTCAAGATAAAATTAGCACATTAAAGTAAAGGTCAGAGCAAGTGATGCTGGACATACAGAGAACTGGCAAGATTATAGAACAAATGCAACCAACAGTTATCAGGTTAGACTAGGACACACAACTATATGAAGTGAGTCATATATATTTGGACAACAACATTGATAGAAAGGAGAAACAGATAAAGATATTAAAATAGAAATCAGTAAAACATAAGCTTAATCAAAGATGCATGTGTTAGATAGAGAAGACTGCACAGTATACTGTAATAAATATTGTTAGGATTGGTTATTTATTACTGAATTGATGGCCTAGCACTCTGAGGAGACCCATAGGTGCTCAAACTCCCCCAGCAGATGTCAACGGGTATGCATACTGATGTTTCTAGTGACTCCTGGTTGAACACCTCCTCACTCTGCTCCTTAGACATCCCAAATTTTGCTTGTACAATGTGCAATTTCAAACTCCTTATATGATGGATAGATTCATTATTAATTTTAGTGTCTTCAACCAACAGGCTGTCACTGAAAATTCAAAAGGGAAAACATCTATCCCTCATCAACTCCCAGATGATTGATACTGTTAATGCAAACCTGTCTGCTTTCTCATTTGCGTGAGCACCAGAATGCAGCAAGCACCCACATGTCCAGGACAGAGACCGTGTACGCCTTTGGAGATGAAACCTTGATAGATGACATTCACTACTATCGTAATCTGCCGTTCTTAGCGCCATGTATTGCCAGGGCTCTTAGAAGGGCAAGCGAATAGTAACATTGCGACTTAATAGGGCGTCGTAAGAGGTGACTGAGCTAGGGGCCTAGGAAGCTACCTAGTAAATAAAAAGCATAGCGAAATCGGATGTGTTGGCCTACTTGTAGGTGCATATGGCACAACATACAATTGCTCTCATACTCAGATCACATACAAATTAGAAAGAATGGTTAACAAGTGGTCGATATGGAGCGTTCGAAGAAGCCATTCTGAAGATTTTGAATCATTGAGTAATAGTCTGACATAGCAATTGCCTCAGTAAACAGGATTCCAGAGAACTACTGAGGCACCACTAATGGCCTCAATGTACATCCGTACTGGAAATATTTTTGTATGCTTCATTCCACTCTGCAACAAGTCTACAATGCATATATCTAGGAAATATTGTGTAAATTTGACAGATACAAGATCAGTACTCTTAAAACTTTAGTTCAGAAAATTACCAGGTATAAAGATCTTACTGTCTGAACTGTGCAACCAGGGCAGTGTAGCCATTCAGTGGATACTTTTCCACTATGGAATAGTATGAAATGTGACAGCAGACAGACTGGTTAAGGAAAGTGCTGGGAAATAAACAGCGTGATCTATCTACCAGTGACATATGAACAAAATTAAATCATTCAGAAAGCTTCTACTTGACAACTACCAAACTACAGATTAGAACAAGTTGTCGTTCTGTGCATCAAAACAGGACACAATCAACTCTTCAGCTACATGTATACAAAATGTCAAGATTAGTAATTCAGCCATATACACAGGCACCACAACCACAAAGCACATATTTTTAGACTGCCTCATAAATGATATACTGAGACAAACTCACTGACCTAGTGAAACACCACTGGAAATAAAATACATGGATCTGCTAATTACAAAAGACAGTGTAGTTTATACAAGAGAGAGCATTGAGTATATATAGACAATATGTTTCAAGCTAACAAAAGGAATGAGGAAGGATATTATATTTAATTGAATATTCCACTTCAAATATTATTTGTTGACAGTTCTACTATTTCTTCCTCTTTTTATGTCAGAGACAGATCATCACACATTTTATGCTTGATTCTATATTGTATGATGGCAAAACACTTAAGAACAAACTACTGTAGTTTTACAATAACAATACACAGCACAGCTTTGAGCCAAAATGCCTTTCTCAAGCAAAGGATACAACACAACATATAGAAGCAAACAATAAATTTTTAACAGCCTAAAATGAAAATCTGTGACTAAAACAAATAGCTAAATAAATGCAAAAAACTATAAGTGGAAAAAAAAAAAACAATAAAATCACATATATATATACAACATATATACATTTAACATATACATATATAGAATATGGAGCATGAGAATTTCTTCACTTCTGTTGTATTCTTTGCTTGTTAAAGACCTTTTGGTCAAAACGTTGCCGTATATTCTTTTTGTGTTTTGTAAGACTACAGTACTTTGTTTTTACGTGTTTCACCATTGGCTACATAGTTTTACTGCAGTCTTCCTTTATATCAATTATATCAGACACATCTCATCACACATTTTATACTTGATTCTGTATTGTGTGATTTAGTCCACTTGTTTTCATGAATTTAGTTTCACCTGTGGCCTCCGATAACTTATGACCGGCAGGCTCAGGTAAAAATTCTCGGAAATCGGACCACAACCATTGCTGGACCTCGCATTCCAGTATTTTAGGTAAAGAAAATACATTTAAAAACAACACAGCATCCTAAATCAAGTTATATTATGTTATAAATTAAGTTTAGCACTCAGGGAAAATCAATGTTATTAACAATTTTCATCAATAAATTACCATGGACTCATAGAATTTTGTAAAATTGCAGAAAATCAAAAACATAAAACCAGCCCCCCCCTCCCTCCTTATTAAGCAGGAATTTTGGTTTTCCCCTCTGAGCTAGTCGGTCTTATGTTGCGAGGCCATGGTTCCACCATGCAGTTTCTCATTGAAGGTAATGCTTTGCAGCAACATTTATTTTCCTTAGATCTGTCTGTGATGGACACTTTTTTAGGACATATTCTGCCGTCATAACCGTCATTTCAAAATTGAGCAAGCTAAAATACCTATCTTGAATTCGATGTACAACTTAGTATTGCTGTCTGTCTATATCCTATTAGATAAGTTGAAGATTGTGTATCTAGTGTTCTTCTCATTATTATCCAGCAATCATATTTTTATCCAGTTTTTAAAATGCATTTGAGAGAAATCTTGTATTTTAAACTTTCATTGCTGTTATTTATTCAATCTAGTAGGCGCCTGTAGCTTAGCGGTAGTGAGCTTGATCAGCCAAGCGTACCTGTTTCAAACTCCATGCGGCAGTTTGGAAGCAAATTCGTTCCGTTGAGTTTAGCGACGATAAGCGGACCATACCATTCTGAAAGCAATTGCAAACTACGGAACATATAAGTGGTGCCTAGAAAATTGACAACTTCATTTACTGTGATTGATGGCTAAGTCCTGTAAAGGATATGATGCAGTTTTCATTTTCAGAGGGAATATAGATTTGTACCCTTGATATTTGTGCCAGACAGTGGAGCTTGTTCATATGACAGGCAGCGGAGCCTGTTCCATGTTGTGACAGGTAGTGAAGTTTATTTCTTTATTCCCTGCGGGAGATAGGGATTTTGTGCACTTATTCCCTGTGCTAGGTTGTAAATATTTTTCCTTTATTCCCTGTGCCAGACAGTAGGAGCTTTTCCTTTATTCCCTGATCTGCACTGGTGACCACTTGCCACAGAAATTCCAGGAGTCGAGGCCAGCTTCTGCCAAAATTGTTGGTGTATTCACACTGTACTAGTTGGACTACAGGCAGTTCTGACCCTTACTTGGGATCTAAATTACAAGTACTTCTAAAGTCGGGACTAATTCTCGCCTGAATGGCTAGACACACTGGTGATTCAGATATATCATATTATGTGCTATGACTACATGAGCAAATAAAACTAAAAATAGACTGTATATATCTTTGTTCACTCTCAGACATCAACTTGAATATGTTCAAAGACAGCAGTTGACCGTCTCAGGATGTTGAATTCTCCAGAGAACTTGCCCTACAGTATTACTTGTTGCTGTCACATTAGTCTTCTATGCTTCTTGTAGCACACAGAGTAACGTTATCAAAGATGTTGAGAAGTTAACATTCTCAGTATCATAGAAGTTTGATCCTATATTACAGACACCTCTGAAGTCAGATAAGGCTCGCCTGAATGGTGGGGACACGGTTGTAAGGAAAGCAAACCTTCACACAAAAAAACCAACCAAAGACGTCATGACTCCGCCTGAATTCACAGTAGCAAACGAAAAACTATATATGTATATTATAAACCTCAGCTATAGCAGTAAGCTATAGATGTTTCGAGAAGTTTCTTCTTATCCAGTTAGTAACTTTCGGAACTGGGGGATATCATGTTCGGGGCTGGTGAACGCATTATTCATAAATATCAAGGTTTTTTTAAATAAACACTAGCCCAGATCCCGGGGATACTTCTTTTATTTGGGAACTGAAGCGTTTCAGTGGAAGTTCATTATAAAACTCCGGCTGTTGGCGTAAGACTTGACTGCTGGAGTGGTTTTTAAAAAAAATTATATCCACGGATCTGTTACTTTATATTTGATCTGGATTGCAATTTTTCAACACTCTTTCATCTTATGGTTAGTTTTATTTCGTTGTGTCTACTCTCCCCCTCCTCCCTACCGCCCTTGTTCTGTCATCGCTTGAATGGTGCATGTATATTGCTCTACACGTAGAACAGGTTAAGTGGGTTTCTGACCCACCGAAATAACTGTTAAAACATACAGTCCTGACACTAAGAAGGTGGTGGAATCAGTGGCGGTTCGTGATCATTTTGTTGGTGGGGCCAGCCATTTTTCCCAGATAAATCATGGTTTTGGTTGCTATATTTTAATTTATAAAATAATAAATCACGTTATACATTATTTTTGGTGCAGCCTGGCCTTAATGACGAGCCGCCACTGGGTTGAATATCTAAGCGCTTGGCACACAAGCAAACATACACTCTCTCACTGACATATTCAAACAACTGTAACTGCACATTCTATCTTCTTCTTCTTCTTCTAGATGTCTCTGTAGCGTAGAGGGTTTGGTGCTCAACTCTCTTCCAATGGTACTCGATTTGCTCTCTCGTGGAGCCATCGGCATATTTTTCCAGAGATCCCTGATCTCAGTGTAGGTGATGACAGTCGCCTCCAGGGCTCTGTTATGATACGGAGAGGCGGTCGCATCAGGCGGAACCGTAGGGGGCATAAGCATCAAAATTATAAATGGTTAATTTAAAGGAAAACATTTAAGGGCAGCATTTCGAAGGACTTGCATCATACTGAGAAAATATACCGCACAGTCCTGGTCACAACGGTCTTCTCTTCTCCTCATACGTTGTTCATCTTTGTAAAAGATGTTCAGCATCATTTGCCACAGCCAGTTATATTTAACTTATGAACAGATATCACAGAGAAGTGCTTAACCAGCGAGCCACGAAACCATCAGTATGCATACCCTTCGATATATGTTGGGGAGACTGAACACTACGGAGTGCTATGATGTCAGTCAAGTAACCAATAACATCCTGGTACCCAATTGAGGCTAGCATGACATGAGAAATCCAACTTCATCTTAGGAATTGAACCCGGATCCCCGTGCCCAGAAGCGAGCACCGTAACCACCACGCTATTGCGACTTTATTCTCCGTTTTCAGAGCACCTCTTTTACCGATCAATCTACATATACTTATGTCTATATATATATATATATATATATATATATATATATATATATATATATATATATATATAAACTGAAAATCAATGTGTGTCGGGTATACATGGTCTCAGTTTACATCAATATTCACCATATTTCGTACAAATATTTTTCGAGCTAAATTTAGATCAGCTAAAGAAACAGTTTTGAAATCGGAACAATATTAGCTTTAAAATTAAATAAAATCGAATTCTTGATGTCCGATCCACATTTAAATTCGCCATCTTTGTTACATCCAGACACGCGGTTAAGAAAGCTTAGCAGTAAAAGGGATATAATCCAAAAATTGCCAGATGGTCTCTACAACATAGGCATGGATTACGTCCCTTAACGTACCATTAGTTGCGTTGCGTTTTCCGTTTGCGTTGATTTGCGCAGAATGTATAATTTTCATGTCATTACAGCTTCACTTTTCTGTTTCAAACTACACTATAGAAATGTTAAAATAATTAGGAAGAATTCGAAGACGCTACTTTGATTAAACGTGAAGCATTGCAAGAGCCACTCGAACCGTTAAACTCGTTTAACGACGACATACCCGATTCAAACCACTTCTTAAATAATATCAGAAAATACAATTCATGCTATTAGATGACGTCCTTTGGAAAGGCTTACCCAATTCCTCATCAATGATTAATAACAACTTTCACCCGTGCAGAGCCGGGTTAATTAGCTAGTATATATATATATATATAAAGACACAAAAAATATGACCTACCGATAAGGCGCCGATTCTGAACCAGTTCGATTCTTGGAATGACAAGAAACTAATCAATACAGTTCAATACAAATTATTGGTTCTGTGATCTGGTGACAAGAAGAAGAGAATCGTTCAGTGCACACATCTTCTTCCGGTTCTCACTGTATCTCTCAATGTTCTTCTCTTTCAGCTTTTATTGGTTTAACTAACTTGGTCTTCAAGTTACCCATTTCCCATAGAATATCATCGATTTACGTAATGTTGAACTTGATCCACGTAATGTTGAACTTGTCCCTTAGAATATCATCGATCTACGTAATGTTGAACCTGATCACGTAATGTTGAACTTGTTCCTAGAATATCATCGATCTAAGTAATGTTGAACATGTCCCCTAGAATATCATCGATTTACGTAATGTTGAACTTGTTCCTAGAATATCATCGATCTAAGTAATGTTGAACATGTCCCCTAGAATATCATCGATTTACGTAATGTTGAACATGTCCCCTAGAATATCATCGATTTACGTAATGTTGAACTTGTCCCCTAGAATATCATCGATCTACGTAATGTTGAACTTGTCCCCTAGAATATCATCCATCTACGTAATGTTGAACTTGATCCACGTAATGTTGAACTTGTCCCTTAGAATATCAGCGATCTAAGTAATGTTGGAACATGTCCCCTAGAATATCATCCATTTACGTAATGTTGAACTTGTTCCTAGAATATCATCGATCCACGTAATGTTGAACTTGTCCCCTAGAATATCATCCATCTACGTAATGTTGAACTTGATCCACGTAATGTTGAACTTGTCCCTTAGAATATCAGCGATCTAAGTAATGTTGAACATGTCCCCTAGAATATCATCCATTTACGTAATGTTGAACTTGTCCCCTAGAATATCATCGATCTACGTAATGTTGAACTTGTCCCCTAGAATATCATCCATCTACGTAATGTTGAACTTGATCCACGTAATGTTGAACTTGTCCCTAGAATATCAAGCGATCTAAGTAATGTTGAACATGTCCCTAGAATATCATCCATTTACGTAATGTTGAACTTGTTCCTAGAATATCATCGATCCACGTAATGTTGAACCTGATCCACATGTGTGAACTTGTCCCCAAGAATATCATCGATCCACGTAATGTTGAACTGTCCCAGAATATCATTGATCTACATAATGTTGGACTTTGTCCCCCAGAATATTATCGATCTACGTAATGTTGAACTTGTCCCCTCATATTTATTTTTACCATGACGCTATCAGAAAAGAGCAACATTTTGTATGGAACAGTTTGCATATATACAGCAGATGGCGATAAACATGTGTCGCCTGATGACTCAGGTCATGATTTCAGGCTGTTTGCTAGAATCAAACAGGTCACGGTAATCCATTAACATATAAGTGCGTAGGTATGTGAAGTCTGGCGCTTCGTATGACTTAAACCGTCAAGTCAGTCAAAGGTTTATCTATGTTATATCATTTGAACAAAAATGTATCATCTTTTAAGGAAATGGTAACTTTTATCCTCCGACCAAACTCGTTCTAATGCTATGTGTTGATTATCCTTTCTGCTTGTGTGTTGCTGTGATCCTCAAGGGAAGCAAAGAATAGTAACACTGCGACCTCCTACAAGGCATGTCGTAAGAGGCGACTGGTATGAGGCAGGAAGCTACCTAGTAAATAAAAGCGTAGCAGAAATGGGATGAGCTGACCTACTTGTAGACTTACAAAGTACAATATCTCTTTGGCTCAGATTACATACAAATCACAAAACGTGGTTAACAAGTGGTCGATGTGGAGCGTTCGAAGTCGAAGATTATCCTTTCACTTCTTGTTGCTAATCTCATAGTTATCCTTGATTGTATCAGAGAAGTTATCCTTATATCAGAGAAGTTATCCTTATATCAGATAAGTTATCCTTATATCAGAGAAGTTATCCTTATATCAGATAAGTTATCCTTATATCAGAGAAGTTATCCTTATATCAGAGAAAGTTATCCTTATATCAGAGAAAGTTATCCTGATATCAGAGAAGTTATCCTGATATCAAAGAAGTTATCCGTATATCAGAGAAGTTATCCGTATATCGGAAGTTATCTGATATCAGAGAAGTTATCCGTATATCAGAGAAGTTATCCTTATATCAGAGAAGTTATCCTTATATCAGAGAAGTTATATCAGAGAAGTTATCCTTATATCAGAGAAGTTATCCTTATATCAGAGAAGTTATCCTTATATCAGAGAAGTTATCCTTATATCAGAGAAGTTATCCTTATATATCAAGTATCAACAATATCAACGAGGAAATAAAAAAAAAAAGAGGAGATGAAGTAGTTGGAACATACAATAAGAATGCAGAAGACCAGACACCACATGTGGCTCTGGTTGGAACATACAATAAGAATGCAGAAGACCAGACACCCACATGTGGCTCTGGTTGGAACATACAATAAGAATGCAGAAGACCAGACATCCACATGTGGCTCTAGTTGGAACATACAATAAGAATGCAGAAGACCAGACACCCACATGTGGCTCTGGGTTGGAACATACAATAAGAATGCAGAAGACCAGACACCCACATGTGGCTCTAGTTGGAACATACAATAAGAATGCAGAATACCAGACACCCACATGTGGCTCTAGTTGGAACATACAATAAGAATGCAGAAGACCAGACACCCACATGTGGCTCTAGTTGGAACATACAATAAGAATGCAGAAGACCAGACACCCATATGTGGCTCTAAAATTGAATCTGGGAGACAAGAGAGATAAGGGGCGACCTAGAGAGACATGGAGACGAACTGTAGACAGAGAAAGAGAAGAGGCAGGAAAGACCTGGAAAAATGAACTAAGCTGGCTTCCTCAAGACAGATCTGGTTGGAGGAAATGTGTAGATGTCTTATGCTTCAAGGGGAGTTAAGAAAAGAAGAGATCATTATATATCAGAGATGTATTATCCTACTTCCACTTCTTCTTCTTCACTTTGTCCCTAGGGAGACATAGGTTCACAACCTAGGACTTCCAAGCCCTCCTATCCAAGATCATCTTTTCCAGATCTCTCCATTCTCTCCACATTTTCTTGCATTCCGTCTCTGTGTGTTCCTGGGTCTTCCCTTACCTCTATTGCCCTAGTGGTTCCATCGGAGATCCTGTCTCGTGATACCGTCAGGGAGTTTCCTCAGTGTGTGTCATATTCATCGCCACCTTCTGCTCCTTATCTCGTGTTCCACCTGCCGGTACACTGCATACAACCTCATTAATATACATGCACTTGAATAAGTCTTGACAATCGGATGTTGTTGTATATTGCCAGATACGCAAACTTAAGTATACGTTGTTTAAAGCTTCTTGTATATCATCGACATGTATTATTCAAAACTGAATGATCTCTTATCGTGACGAGGGGTGTGTGTGTGTGTGTGTGTGTGTGTGTGAGTGTGATGATATCAGCTTCCATGCTTGTGTTTCCGGGGTAGAAGTAGCGCGTGATGAATGAAGACAATGTGACATCATCACGTGATATGTGTTATGACTTGATGACAAATAACAAAAACACAAAATTAACCTGCATTCAACTAGTTATATCCAGTGTTGCCATGTACGCAGGTTTCCTCATTCAATTATTGGTCTAATTTGATGATCCATTTTTCTATAAGATGTATACTATCCCGCGGATGCAGTTTTTATTTTAAATTTATATACTATTGGTTTATATCTACCCCCAATTTTTTTAATTAACACGTTTTTTGGGGCTATTTGTGAACAGCCGTTGGGCTGGAATTCTTGAAACGATTTGAGAAAGAGCTTTTTAATGTTGTCACATGGGACACATACAGAGAGAGAGAGAGAGAGAGAGCTTTTCAATGTTGTTACAAGAACGACAGCTTGTTCTAGTTGTTTCTTGATGAAGTTCATTTGATATACCCACGTTTGTCCTTATATCTTCATTTCTAAACCGGTCTTCTCTTGATACTCCCAACACACTAGGTAGACATTGCATCTCTGTTGTGACATCTCTTTTCTGATATCTTCATTCCGAACCCGGTCTCTTCTTAATGAAGCTCAGTACTCATGTACCCACTTTGTTTCTGATATCTTCATTTCCAACCCAGTCTTTTCTTGATGAAGTTTAGTACTGATGTTGTACACACTTTGTTTCTGATATCTTCATTTCCAACCCAGTCTTTTCTTGATGAAGTTTAGTACTGATGTTGTACCCACTTTGTTCCTGATATCTTCATTCCGAACCCAGTCTTTTCTTGACACTCCCAGCACACTACGTAGACACTTCATCTCTGTCTTGACTGACTACGTATCGTTTGATGTCAATGATGAGTCTATGACAGATTAGTCCATCTCTATACTGGTGTTGTGGTTTGACTGTGACAACAAGCAGTCTCACTATGAAAATCATGGCAGTAACTAAAGTTATGATCTGGCTGGAGTCACAGATTTTTATCCTTACACGTTTTCTCAGACTCTATGAGAATGCTCAGGAAGATTGAAATAGGCTGGGCTCGGAGACATTGGTTGAAGTTGCTGAGGAGATTTAGGCTGACAAAGGGGGACTGCCTAGAGTAGTTGATAGTAGCTCGGCCTGCTAGCTGTGAGACGCCTCATAGCTCGGGTTCGAACCTACTGTCCGGCATTTGTTCGAGTCCCTCGGTCTTACTCAGGACGATAACGTGAGTACCTCTGAAGTCGGAGAAAATCTGCCTGTATGGCGAGGAATACTAATTACGAGTACATTGAGCACACGGCTGCCAGTGTAAAGTAATTTACAATGTGCACGCTGCTGCCATTGTAAGAAATTGGAAAAACGGATTTTCACGCAAAAATCAGTTTCAGAGATGAAACTTTGTCTGAGTTGTGTGCCATGGCATACAGGTGTAAGTGGAAATGAACGCGCAGATAGGCTTGCAGGTATGGCTGCTGTAAAAAGCGGGCAAGCAATGGACCAGTCTGATGTTCTACATTCCCTTGGGGAGAGAGGCGTGTAAATGATTCAAATTATAGTGGGGAATCTGCAACCATAGTCAGACTGCAAGAATACAAAGTCAAATGTGGTGTAGTCAAAGAATAGTAAACCAACAAAAAACCGGTGTTGTTAGTCGCCACACGCTGAGAGACATAAACTGAAGAGGAGGATATTGGAACACTTATGTACTAATTGGTTACGTGTGCAGTGATGACGATGATCTGACGACTAAACTAAACGGACGTATTACTTTACGTCTGCTGAAATTACCAAACTTCTGATGTTAGTTTTTGCTTATCGTGTGTTTATTTATTACCATTCATTATGTAAATATCAAAGTGCCACTCAATATTAAGCTTTATATGATAACTTAAGCGTTCAACGGGCTAGTACTAATATGCACGCGACATGTGTCAGTGGTGACCCTATGACCTGAACAAATAGCATGTTGGGAGACCACATTTTTATCGTGTGCTTTAATCTAATTATATATATGTCAACAGATGGTGAAACACAACTACTTTACTTTAAAGTAAGTTATT
>JADZMA010001063.1:0-25822 GCA_020796225.1 Arion vulgaris
TTCTACCCCCTTTTGGGCAACTCGTTAAACTGTCCTCCATGGAACTGAGACCGATATTTTTGCCTCTCTCAGCATAGTTCTTTTCAAGGTCTCCTTAGGTCGTCCTCTCTTTCATGAACCCTTTGCATCCCACTTCAATGCCTGCTTTGATATTCGTTGATCATATCTCCACATTCTCCTTCTTATAACAGTTGTTACTAGTGGCTGACCAGACATGTCTCTGATTTCATCACTTCTCCTGAATTCGTTCCTTTTTATATTCATTATTTTTTGCAGACATCTATTTTAAAATGCATTCAACTTGCTTACTATATCTTTATTCATTTTCCAACCCCGCTGCCATATGTTATGATTGATACAACATTGAACAACTCTCGCTAGCATATGTTATCATTGATACAACATTGACCAACTCTTGCTGCCATATGTTAGGATTGATATAACATTGAACAACTCTCGCTAGCATATGTTAGGATTGATACAACATTGGGCAACTCTCGCTAGCATATGTTAGGATTGATACAACATTGGGCAACTCTTGATAGCATATGTTAGGATTGATATAACATTGGGCAACTTTTGCTGGCATTTGTTAGGATTGATACAACATTTGATACAAGAGGTATTATATAGCAGCATGCATATCATCATCATCATCTTGTGTTGATAATGGTGACACTTGTGGTAGACCAGGGTGTATTGTTGTTGGTGATGACGTCCAGCTGCCACATTTAAACACCACTTTTCGCTGAAGAGGCGCAAAGATCAAATTGAGTAGGAATGAACTGATATTGAGTTCCGTCAACTGTACCATTAAAAATGCAAAGGTGCGAACAATAGGAAACAAGGTACTGGAAAATAAAAGCAGTCGTATTATGTTAACCAAATCACATGTCCTGTATCATTGGTCAAAGAGATATTGGGGCTCTAACACTTTCTTTATCTTTTTGTTTTCTTTTCTAAAATATTAGACAAGAGCATTTATACTGGTACCCAAAAGAGGAATAGTAAACCAACATAGAACGGGTGTCGTTAGTTGTCAGATGCTGAGAGACATACTGAGGAGATTGGAGCATTTATGTACAAATTTGGGTTTGGGATGTGCCGATGACGATCTTTCTTTCTCTAATCCTGTTTGTCTCACACGTCAGGGAAAAAAAGAGATTTATAGAACGAGTCCTTGTGTACATTAATAAATAGTCTTTCGTCACCTCTGTTATATCTGAGATCCACCTTTTTCGTGGACGGTCTACTTTATATCGGAGCAACATTGCTCTTTGAGGGGCAGGCGTTGGTAATCTGCTTATGTGACCGAACCATTTAATATGTTGTTTCTTGATGAAGTCTAGTATTGATGTTGTACCCACTTTTTCCGGATGTCCTCATTTCTCAACCGGTCTCTTCTTTTTACACCCAGCATTCTGCGTAGACACTTCATCTCTGTTGTAGACTAGTTTTCTTCTATCGTTTGATATTAATTGATATTCTAACAATATAGTCGGAATCGCAAAAAGGGATTGAGAAATTATTAGAAGTGAAAGATAAAAGCGAAAACAAAATCTATATCTCAATGTGGCAAAAACAAAAATAATGACAACAGATAAAACGGACATGACAAAGATATTTTATCGATGGAGAGAAAGTAGAAAATGTGAACAGATTTGAATACCTTGGTTCACGACTAACAACAGATGGAAATTGGATGAAGGAAATTAAATGAAGAACAAATATGGCTTTACAAAAAATTAAACAACTAAAAACTGTATGGAACGGAACTGATAAGAAAACAAAGGTCAGAATACTAAAAGCATGCATATTTTCAGTGGTAACGTATGAGTGTGAAGCATGGACATTTAATATAGCATTGGAAAAACAAATATGTGCTTTCGAATATAAGTGTTGCCATCTGCCAGCGTATTCGTAGCGCACGGGACGACGGTTGACAAGTCCTCTGTGCGTGTGGGTTCAATTCCGCGGACTGGCAGATAAGCCACAGGTTCTCCAGATTTACGGTGTTCGTGGCACCGAATCGAAGGGTTACGATGTCCATGGCACCGAGCCGGAAGAGCTGAAAGCTCAGTGCTTTGAATCGGAAAAAATATATATAAGTGTTACAGAAGAGTCATCCGTATATCTTGGACAGAGAAGAGAAAATATATCTATCCAGCAAGAACTAAAAATCAAAGAAAACTGGTTCTATGCCACAATAAGAAAGAGAAAATTGAAATATTTTGGACATATAAAAGACATGAAGGGCTGGAGAAGACCATCATGGAAGGAGGCATACAGGCAAAGAGAAGAAGACCACGGAGAAGATGGATTCAGGATGTGACTTTTGCCGTTCTGCTACCTTTCTACCAACCATCTCCCACGTCAGCCGCACCCCTTTTAACTCTATCTCCACAGTTCTTCTTACGGTTTGGTTTCCCTCTTTCATGAACTAGTTGTCAGATTGACCTCGCTCCTTCACTCGTTGCAACATGATTTTTATTTAAAGGAATGGGTTGTTAGCCCATTGCCCAACCCCCAACTTGGAGGATCAGAAGGTCACATTTCGTCTGCTCTCTATCCGTTAATCTTTCTGACATGGGTATCCCTACTAGAAGCAACGCTTCTGTCAGCAGAGCTTTCTGACATGGGTATCCCTACTAGAAGCAACGCTCTGTCAGCAGAGTTTCTGACATGGGTATCCCTACTAGGAGCAAAGCTTCTGTCCCTAGCTTGACATGGGTGTCCCTAATAGGAGCAAAGCTTCTGTCAGCCTAGCTTCTGACATGGGTGCCCCATAGAGCAAAGCTTCTGTCAGCATAGCTTTGACATGGTGTCCTAATAGGAGCAACGCTTCTGTCAGCAACTTTCTGACATGGTGTCCTAATAGAAGCAAAGCTCTGTCAGCATAGCTTTCTGACATGGGTGTCCCCAATAGAAAGCAAAGCTCTTGTCAGCCTAGCTTGACATGGGTGTCCCTAATAGGAGCAAAGCTTCTGTCAGCATAGCTTTCTGACATGGGTGTCCCTAATAGGAGCAAAGCTTCTGTCAGCATAGCTTTCTGACATGGGTGTCCCTAATGGGAGCAAGCTTCTGTCAGCCTAGTTTTCTGACATGGTGTCCTAATAGGACAGCTTCTGTCAGCATAGTTTTCTGACATGGTGTCCTACTAGAGAAGCTCTTGTCAGCCTAGCTTTCTGACATGGTGTCCCAATAGGAGCAAAGCTTTTGTCAGCCTAGCTTTCGACACAGGTGTCCCTAATAGAGCAAAGCTTCTGTCAGCCTAGTTTTGACATGGGTGTCCCTACTGGGAGCAAAGCTCTTGTCAGCCTAGCTTTCTGACATGGGTGTCCCTAATAGGAGCAAACCCTTTGTCAGCCTAGCTTTCTGACATGGTGTCCCTAATAGAGCTAAGCTTCTGTCAGCATAGCTTCTGACATGGGTGTCCTACTAGAGCAAAGCTCTTGTCAGCCTAGCTTTGACATGGGTGTCCCTAATAGAGCAAAGCCTGTCAGCATAGTTTTTTGACATGGGTGTCCCTACTAGGAGCAAGCTGTCAGCCTAGTTTTGACATGGGTGTCCCTACTAGGAGCAAAGCTTCTGTCGGGCCTAGCTTCGACATGGGTGTCCTAATAGGTGCAAAGCTCTTGTCAGCCTAGCTTGACATGGGTGTCCTAATAGGAGCAAAGCTTCTGTCAGCATAGCTTTGACAGGGGTGTCCTAATAGAGCAAAGCCTGTCAGCATAGCTTTCGACATGGTGTCCCTACTAGAGCAAAGCTCTTGTCAGCCTAGCTTCCGGATCATGGAGGTACGGAAGCTCTCCACCACTGCAAGATAATGACCTCGTGGTAAAGTATTAATGATTAATGAGCATTAGAAAGACCATCATGAAAGGCATACTGATAAAGAGAAGAAGAGGAAGACTACGGAGAAGATGGATTCAGGATTAACTGATGGTTTGAACATAACAGCTGCATGGGCAGGACATTTTGGCTATGAGAAAAAGAAATTGCGGAGCCCTGTTGGGGTGGCAAAGTTCTGCTCATGACAATCATTTGATGATGATGATGAAGATTATTATTCATCACAACAATCCATACAGGTACTCCGATCTCCTCCTCTACTTGCCAGCATATAACGACTTCTCACTCCAGTTCTGTCGATTAATCAAATATTTCATGCCTCTAACAACGAGCACATGTCTGAGGGTTCCCATTTTCACTACCATCTCCTTTCCCGTAGATATAGATGTTGATTTATTAATGCTTTTAAAGTTATCTATACAAACTGCTCCTCTTATGATTTTGCTGATTTTGCACTATCTATTGCTTGCCCTTCCTGGACCACTGCTGAACCATCCAGGTCTCTGCACGCTCATCGTCTACAGTTAGTAGTAGTAGTATATATATATATCAGAGGCGTGCCGTCCAATATACTATAGGTTAATCTAATTTAGATTAAATTTCCATGTGTTATAAAAGCATCAAATAAACTTACTGATTACACAGCATTAATATTTCTCACAATTTGCGTCACAATACTCAAACGATAATTCCTGCTAATTGAGAAACCAAAGACATCACTCTGACATCGGTAGCGCTCGTTTTTTTGTTTTTTACCAGTGGATCATGACGTATGGACTCTTTCCGTGATGGGACTTGGTTCTTCGAGAGCGATTCCCGGACTTCGGTTACAAATGGCGCTGAGCTGAGCGTATCGGAGCGTCAGCAATACTTTGATCACTTATCTTGCTTCCGTGGCCTGGATTACTACTTTTCCTTCATTTGGACAGGATATATTGATTATTCATGGATATATTTTGTGGTGTAGTTAAGCGACTCAGAAGTACGATGGTGACCGATCAGAATTGCGATCGCTACCGACACGCCGCTTTCGCTATGTTTTAAATACGGCGTTCCGGGGTAGTAGAACCCTTAGCTAGAAAGGCAATCTGTCTATGATAGGAAGATTCCAGAAATGAAATCTCAACGTCGAAATCGGAAGATGCATGCCAAGCGGTACGGGAATAAAAACGCTCATCTCACGCACTACAACCGAAGCTATGCAACCAACACTACTCGGTACGGTGTCATATTTACAGGTTGAAACCAGGCAGGCTCAACACCGGGCCCCCATCCTCCAACACAACAGCAACCACAATTCCTCACACTCTCAGATCGACCAGAGACGACGAGATAAACACATGGTCAAGATTTGAAAATAATGCAGTGGAACGCTGTAGGCGTCAGAAACAAAAAATAGAGCTGCAAAACTTCCTGAAGGAACATGCGCATCGATGTGTGCTGCATCCAAGAAACACATCTTACCAGCACCACAGATTCTCCATTAGAGGCTATGAAATAATCCCAAGATAGGAAAGACCAACCCAAGGGGAGTCATAACTGCCTATCAAAACAGGTTCTCAGCCTGAAACGCATCGCTCCCAATCAACCGACACAGAGGCGATAACCATCTGCCTAAAAACCAACGACAAGGAAATCACAATTTGCAACATATATTCACCACCAAACAAATTTATCCACCTAAACCAAACACATAAAACTGGATAATAGTTGGAGATTTCAACAGCCATTCTCCGCTGGGGTACTACCTAAATGTAAAAGGAGAGGAAGTAGAAGACTTCATCATCAACAACAGTCTTGTTCTGCTAAACAAACCTGGTGACCCACACTCATACTACTCCCGACCTTGGAGAACAACCAGCAACCAAGACCTAGCAATAGCTACTGAAGATGTTGAAAAATTTACAAGTCGAAGTGTGTGCAATCAACTAGGGGGCAGTGACCATAAACCCATAATAATCTCTATGAAAGGACAGAGGAACACCGCAAAGGGAACACTCACCCCCAGCTGGAACTATAAGAAAGCAAATTAGAATATCTTTCCACACACTAGAAGAAGCCATTAAGAACATGAAAATAAATAAAATAGCCTAAACTGCAAACTCCAAACATTCAACAACTGTTCTAGATGGCAAAAATAAGTATACCAAGAGGAAGAAGGAAGACTACCACCCTATTGGTCCCCTAAACTGAAGAGCTTCACGCTGAACTCAGCATACAAAGAAAACATGGAAGCAGACCCCACAGATGAAAATTTTACCCTACACAACAAGACAAAGGCAATATTTACCAAAAGAAAGAAGAAAATCATGAGAGACAGTTCAATGAAAAATTGCCTCCTAAATCTAGAGAAAGACACTAAAAAACTATGAACCTCACAAAAACCTAAACGTGACAGGACAGAACGGATCAAAACTGTGCTACACACAGACACAGGATTTATCACCGGGAGAGCAGCAGAAGACCTGAAGCTAGAACCTATCAATCGGAAAGTCAGGTCCAAATTCAACAGGCAAGAAAAAAGGAAATTAAAAACCAGTCAAAGCAACTATTGAATAGTCTTAACTCTACAATCCCAACAGACAGCATGACAGCTATGTTTACCCTGCAGGAGCTAGAAGACCAAAAAAAAGCTAAAGGAGAAAAAGGCACCTGGAGCGATGGAATTACAATGAATTCTAAACACATTGGTCCTCTTGGCAAAAGGTTTCTCTCAGCATTTTCAACCAGAGCTGGAAAACAGGTCAAGTTCCATCAATCTGAAAGGAGGCACACATCTACCCCATCTTGAAACCAGGCAAGGACAAAATGACCCAAAGAGCTATAGACTCATCAGCCTTCTCAGCTGTGCAGGGAAATTGATGGGAGAAACCACCATTGCTCACCCTGCCCAGACCTGGATACAGACAAAACAGAAGCACAAAGGACCTACTGCTTACATCACCCAGGACATGAAAACACCTTCCAGGAAAGAAAGAAGTAACAGCCATATTTTTGACCTGTCCCGAGCATTTGATACGGTATGGCACGATGGCCTAATGCTGAAAGTTCTAACAGACAGGAGTCTCCCACAACATGTTCTCCTGGATCAGAAACTTCCTCTCCCAACGTACAGCAAGAGTAAAAATAGACAACCACATCAGCAAGATGCAAAAAATGAAAGAAGGAGGTCTACAGGACAGGGATAGCACCAACGCAATTCCTAATATACATAAATGACATCACCAAATGCTGCCCCAGAAGGTCCAAACAGCCTACTGCAGACGACTTTGCAATCTGGACAGCTGCAGAACACACTAAAAAAACATCCTATTTACTTAAAAAACAGTGGAAAAGTGGAGAACTGGACAAAAGCTGGGCCTCAAATTAACCACTAAAACCACAGCAACTGTTTTTTGCCCTCTCCCCACACAAAGGAAAAGTATTCATCAATTTAGAAAACGAAACAATACCCCAAACAGATAAACCCACCTTCCTTGGAATCACCCTAGACAGCAGACTTACTGGAAGCCAAACATAGACAAAATTCAAAGAAAAGCCATAAAAAGACTACTGTGATGAAGAAACTAGCTGGCACGTCCTGGGGCGCAAATTCAAAAATATTAAAGCAGGTTTACACGGGAGCAGTCAGACCCATCATGGAATATGGCTTTAGCTCTTGGACAACAGCAGCCAAAACAAACACACAGAAACTAGACAAGGTACAAAATATGGGCCTAAGAATAACTCTGGAAGCAATGAAAAGCAGTCCTATCATAGAAATGGAAAAAACCGCAAATATAGGGCCTCTAGAACTCCGCAGAAAATTAAAACACTCGCCCAGTTTGAAAAACTAAAATGACTAAAAGAACACCCTCTACACACAAAATTCCAAGAGAAACAAAACAGACTTGCAAGGAAAAGTCCCAACCATCTGGCCAGAGAATTTCATATGCAACATTCAGACATCCTAGAAACTGACCCAGAAATGTGGAAACCCATAATACCAGAGCCATGGACAGGCTACAAAACATGGCCCAAATGCACCTAGAAGTCTCAGGAATAATTCCAAAAATACAAACAGAGACAGAGCAAGAGCCATTTCAATCCAGAGCCTAAACAATACCACCCAACACAAAGTTTTACAGAAGCAAAGACTCTCCTGAAACAATCCAGGAAAATGATCTGGAGAAAACAAATGGAGGATACAACACAGAGCACGACAGTATAAACACACTAAACAGAAAAGCCCAGACCACAGTCTCAGACTTAAAGGACACTGCAATCTCAGAGCACACCTCACAGAATGAGTCTCAGGGACTCGGCAGCCTGCACCTGTGGAGCACCAAACCAGTCCCCAGAGCACATCCTGCAAGACTGCCCTATTCTGAATATTGATAGATCTGGCCAACAGAATATTGGAGATTCCAACAGAAAACACTACAAGACAAACTATGGGAACCGGGAAGACCTCAAGCGCACCGCCCTGTTTATGACACTACCGGAGTAGTCGCATAGCAAAAGCTGACCGCAGAAAGAAGGAGCGATTCCCCAGTGACAGTCTGTGTATGTATATGAAAACGCAACACATGGCGTTCTGTCGTGCCTATTTATTTGCGTTTTCATTTTCTAGGTTGTGGTGCTTGATTATTAACCTACTAGCTGATTAACGGCTTCTGCACGGGTGAAAGTTTTATAATCCTTGATGAGGAATTGGAAACCATTCAAGAGATATCATATTCTTCTAATTATTGTTCGTTATATTTATTTATCAGTTAAGGCCTGATAGTAAACAATATTCTTGTTTTCCCGTCGTTTGCAAGCACATATAAATTTGTTCTACTTCCAACTCTAGACATTGCTACATATAACTGACCATGGCTAAAGCATTCCAATCTCAAGTCAATCCCAGCAACCTTTAGTGATTGGTCTTGTTCTTTGTTTATAGACATAGCAAAAGCAAGTCGTATCGGGAATTATAGCCTTTTGAATTCGAATGGTGTATCAGATGGGATCAAGGGTATTCTGGGAATGAAAACATCTTCTCCTGTAACACAGCCAGTTAAAATAGTTGCTTCTATAACATTCCGTCTCAAGAACTTGATACAAAGCCTCGTCCCATTACAAAGCCTGGGGGCATCTAGATTTCATAGAAGTATAATCGGCGAACCAACTTTTAATGATAACACGTGAGGGGGCATTCCACTGGGATTGAGAGAATTAAGGAATTCTGTTGGATAATGAACTGCTTCATTCATATCAATAACAGTATCGATTGATTTGTACATGGTTTCCTGTTCTGGTATTTTTTTTTGGCAATCAACATTTATTTTATTGACACTCTCATTTGTTGGAGCACGTATATCACGTTGGAATTGCAGTACTTAACATGAATATGTACATCAAACATTCGTGACAACATTGGACAATACGGAACAATCCATCTATTGTCGATGTTAAATTCAACTGAACTATTTCCTAGCTTAAGTTTCTTAGTTGCTTCGAATCCTCCATCAGCTAACTTTCTTCTTCGATATAGTGGATAGCCATCTTCTCCAGTTTGAGTTTCGAGCAACATACTCTTCGGATATCGTTTGGTACATTTGCCGTCCTTCATACATGAGGAATTCGGATTGATGTTTCCACATGGTCCATGCACCATTTGCTCTATAACGGTTTTATGTAGTTGTGGATCTAAGCTCAGATCATGAATCTCCGCCCTAATAATGCGATCAATATTATTTGGGTCAATCTTATTTAATAACCAAAATAATAAATGGTTATGTGGCAAACCCCGTTTCTGCCATTCTGTTGAAGACACCCAACATTTCACAGGACCAAAGATCTATCCCTTCGTTATAAGTTGCATGAATTTAATCAACTTTTGGCGAAACACACGTGCAATTAGATGATATATATCCAAATGTGACTGTCCTGGTAGTAATTCATCTTGTATTTCTTTCCATTTTGGGTTACATGTAAACGTTATGAAGAGATCAGGTTTTCCATAATTGAGAACATAAGTAATCGAATCTTGGTTATATACCGCGGACCTCCGGTAAACGTTGATGGCAAAATAACCAACCTGCCATAGTTGTTTGCCTAGCCATCTATCGCAATAGCATCCCTCAAATGAACATATTCTTCTGAACGTAGTTTTGTTTGGTTCAATCGAATATAGAGCAATCTTTCGCATTCAATTTTTGCGAACATATCTACCAAAAATTGATGGAATAGTTGGCGACAACTTAAAAAATGATTTGGAGTATCTCTGATCATGATTCGTAATAAGTAGACATCCTTTGAAGAAACAAACTTGTTTGAAATCAATTTGGTGACTGGATCCCTTTGATTGATGCAAATGTAGTAGCCGTCTTCATACCGAGAAAATAAAATTGGATACTGAAGGGCATCGTAAGATCTGTGTGTTTCTGAAATTCATTGCAGCTTGTTGTCTCGTTTTTGTAAAATTACATCCCGCTTTCCAAAATCATTTCCTGCTATGATAATGGCAACTTCGTTTACTACAGGTGCATTATAATTCCGCTCATGTTGACCGGTCGGAAATATGTCAGCGCGGATTGCAATTTTCCTGTCGTCAGAGGGCAAATGATCTAATACAGTTTTGAAACTTCTGACATAACTGTTGCAAGTGTGTAGCATACGTTGAATAGCTAATACTGTATTGTGATTAGTTCCTGGATTACAATTGATGCGCTGATTTGCCTGAGCTTCTTCATTACCCTGGAAATAAATTTGAAGAAAATTTGAATAATTTTTTTGAGTGCAGGAAATGACAATGCGGATCTTAGCGCATTGCGTATATGAGCACATGAAATGATGACGCTATGTTTGGTAGCAGTCAACTTAGTAAATGTATGCAAATGTAGGGTACGTTGTGATAAATTGGTTTTATTTATTTTAAAAAACGAATATTGATTCGATTTCAAATTCTTTCCACAGTTAATATAATTTTTAGTCGATGCATATTTTTACCTACTATGGTGAATTGTTGATGTAAATTGAGGTTAGCTTGTGTGAACAATCAAAGGACGATTGTTATGCTATGAAAGAGGTCGAGGTTTCCATAGTTTAAAAACATACTTCATCGAATCTTGTGTATATATTAATGTGTACACCCTAAAACTTACGACAAATTGTAAACAAGAATTGGATAGGATAGCAAACTTTAGTTTTTAATTATTTAAAAAACTAATATTGATCCGATTTCGAAAATCTTTCCACTGTTAACCTTATTTTGGTCTCGTGTGTGTTTCTGCCAACTTTGGTGATTTGTGGATGTAAACTGACGCCGTGTATAGTGAGACACACACACAGACATTGGGAAATATAGATACAGATTTAATTGTTTCCATTAATGAAAGAGATCTGGGGAAGTATTCAAGTGTTCGATTGTCAATATAGTGTGACATCGCTTCAAAGTAGGAAATATAGCGGGTGACTAGTATTTGAAAGTGATTCCTCAAATCGTGGAGTATATTATAGAGACATGCAACAAGTAAGTAGGTCAGAGGTATACTCAATACTGCATGAGCTCTCGACCAATTATTCGCAGTACCATTTGGAAGTCTCAGTTTGAAGAAAAGTATCAAATAATAACGAAAGGTACAGCCACAGACATTTCTGTAAGAATAAAAATGAAATACTATATGTGCCATTTCAAAACGGGGACTATTATATTGGTACAAAATGGTTAAATGAATTGAAATCAAGAAACAAATTCTCCCGTGTGTTGCCGGGATTGTACGGCATGTAGTAAGAGGCGACTGAGGTAGGGGCCTAGGGAAGTTACCATAGTAAATATAAAGCGTTGCAGAAATCAGATGTGCTGGCTAACTTGTAGGCGCATAACTGGCACGACGTACAATCGCTCTTAGGCTCGAATCACATACAAATCACAAAGAGTGGTTAACAAATGATGGATATAGAGCTTTCTAAGAAGAAACAGATTGTATCAATTGTTGGCATTGTGTGCTGTTGGAAACCGATCAAGTAATGTGGAGTAATAATGGTTTTTGTGATATCAGTAATTTTCACAAAGCCAAGATACGACACAAAAAGACTCACATCTATCTGCAATAACTACATTAAAAACTTTCGAAGAAACTAGAATAGAAATGTAATTAAGTGAGCAAAAAAGGTTTTAAAATATAACGCATAAGTATATTCAAACCGGAACTACTGAGGCAATTAATTGATGCGTGCTGGTTTTTTTTTTTTTTGCTAAACCCTCTTCTTCTGCGTTCTCACTAGATTTGATTTTTGGATTCTCTAATAAAGACAGCCGTCTGCCTCAGATTGTCAGCCACGCCGTACAGTTTGTCTTGGACACTGATGTAAATGGGCCTATTCTTTCTTATCAGGTCTCCACACTGGGTGTAGTTCTGTGGGATATGCTCTGTTGCTATATTCGTTAAGCTATAGGGGCACAGGTCGTTGGCGCCTATCTTGAATTTAGTGTACAGGTGGTGTCTCATTCTGTTGTGACACGTTCGGAGGCGAAGTATGGCTGTCTGGTCCCTTCCGGACAGTTGGTAATATCCATCATTCTTGTTGTGTTTTGGTGTTATTTCTCCACTTTGCTTTGTAGTGTCCTCTGAGGATGGTTTTGCTTCTTCATAGCTGACCAGGTTGTCATCTTATGGCATTTCTGCTCCCTCTTTAGCCAGTCTGTCAGCATCTTCATTCCCTTGATCTTGCAGTGTGAGGGTATCCACTGGATTACTACCCTCTCAGAATCATGGAATAACTGGGCTAAGGTTGACCTGAGATCACTAAGTTCTGTGTTCCTTTCAGATTTCAGTGCTGAGATAACAGACAATGCGTCTGCCAAAAGCACTATTTTTCCATGTATTTGGTTCACATGTTGTAGTGCAATTTTTGCAGCTGTACTGAGGGCTTCTACCTCAGCCCTGAAATTGGTTGAGAACTTGCCAGTGGCCAGAGCTAAGGTTTGTTCTTCTCCATATTTTAGTCGGAGGACAACTCCCGATCCTCCATTGTGGATGGCATCTCTAGCTGAGCTATCAGCGTATGCATGTGTCCAGGAGTCCAATTGGTTGTTTTTGTTCATGTATTTTTCTACGATGAGCCTTCTCTCCAGGTCTGTCTGTGTTCCCTTCTTGCCAATGACACTTTTTTCTTCTGAGAGCTCTAGGAGACTGCATGCCAAGAGAGGGAAAGGGCTGGTTGGTTGTATGTGTCTTGGTTGAGCCAGTGCCAATATTGGATCTTTGTAAGCAAGTTCTTTGAAGTTTGCCACGAAGTTACTTCTTTACAATCTGCCCCTACTGTTGATAAGGGGAGTGCATTGGATGGTTCATCAGTCTTTTGTATTTTTCTCCTTGTTGAAGTACCTTCATGTCCCGCCTGTCCTCCATTGGCTGAAGTCCTGTCACAGTTTCCAGTACTTCTATGGGGATAGACTTCATGGCTCCAGTGATGATCCGTGAGGCCTGATTTTGCATTCTGCTTACCTTTACAAATTGTATCTTGGAGTTTGTGTGGCCTAGACTTCTATGCCTTACTTAAGTACTGGTCGGACTCTTCCAGTGTACAACCTTTTCAAAATGCCACTATCTGCACCCCAAGTGGTGTCTGTTAGTTTGTTCATGATCCCCATTCTCTGCTTTGCTCTTTTACCAGCTTTGCCTATCTGGGTTTTCCAAATCAGTCTGCTGTCCTTTGCTATACAAAAGTCACAAATAAAACCAGGAAAATGTCAATAACCGGGGAAACTACATTAAATTCATGCATTTACCTTATGAATACTATAGTAAATTAGAGTTTCGTCTTCAGATTGGGGAGGGGAACCTTTAAAGGAACCTCTAACTTAATTCAAAACGACATCATTGAATGTGTTTGTGATGTCATTTTGGATAAAATTACGTCAGAACTAAACGATGTATTTTTTTCTAACAGTAATGTTAGACAAAACCAAGAGCGTTGCAAAGCTCTCTCGAAAGACCTATGATGTGTAAAGTGTAAAAGTATCCTTGCTAAGCTGTCTTGTTCCTGAACCTAGTCTTCTTTGAATAAAGTCACTGCACGCTACTGATATATATATATATATATATATATATATATATATATATATATTCCTAATTTTTTTATAAATTATTTTTCTTGCATTTAAATTTGATGTTTATTCAGCAAGGATTATTTGCTTCTGTTAAAGATTTTATTGCCTCTGGCTCAGAGATAGAATTTACATGCATGACTGGGCTATGGACGTCTACATCACAACACCAGCGTTTGATATCTACAAAGCCAGAGGAGTTTGTGGTACCAATGATGGCGATCAAGGTTAGTCGTGTTTATATATACACACTCACACTGCACCACATACAGTGTTTACCAGGTTGAGAGCAGAGATAGTGTAGTGCATAGGTTCCCAATGGGGAGGGGAGGCGGTACCGCCTAACGGGAGGCGCTGAGAAGTTGAGTTGCGCTAAGTTGAAAAGTAAATTTTGGGGAGCGTTGAGGACCATCCGTCACCCCCTTAAGCTGAAAATTCAAAGTCACACGCACGTTCGCTTCATAAAAGATGAAAACATTTGTCAAGAACTATTATTTGCAAGAATATTAGAAACGGACAGTAACGAAAAATCTATAGTTGACGTATTGGAGTACCATTTTTAAGAAAAAAGATTCCGCTGAATAATATCTTGTCTGCTGCCGATGGTGCTCTGGCAATGGTTGGCGGCTACAGCTAGATGATTTCATATTTGAAAAAAAACTGTCCAAATGTAGTTGCCGTGCATTCTGTGAGTCACCGACAACGTTTTCTCACAAAAAATCTTAGAAATTACCTTCATCGCACACTACAGTATGTAATTGCATCAGTTAACATCACCAGAAGAAAATACACTCGATAAAAGATTATTTACAAAGCTTTGTGATGAAAACGATGACGACTTCAATAGTTTACTATTGCACTCAGAAGTTCGTTGGCTGTCAACAGGTACCTCTCTAAAATGATGTTAGAAACTCTGTGAATCAATTACAAAGGTTTTTGGAACACAAAATGATTCCTTTAGATATATTTATTGAAACGATTATAGCAATATTGCTTATCTGACAGATTTATACAACAAATTTAATAAAACGAACTTGCAACTGTAAGTAAATTATTATAATTTGATCACAGGAAAAGCAATTATTTCTGCGTTCATGTCAAAACTTGCGTTATATTAACATTTGACAATTTTATCAGTTTTCAAATTTTTCTTCAATGGAAACACCTGATGTCGATATTCTGGTTTACAGTCAGCATTTGGAAGCACGAAAAGAAGATTTTACAATAATTTTTCAGAATTTACTTAATATGACCACTCCAGATTGTATCATAGAACATTCTTCGATATGACAAATGCCTTCCGGTTTTCAAAACGTCGGCTGACTGTTGTGTCCAGTGACGGCGCCCGTAAAATTAAGAAATTCTCTTCTGATTCTGTACTGTGGTTTACAAATATTCGCATGGAACGCACATATTCTATAGTTAATACAGGATTACTATGTTTTATGCTTTTTCTATTCGGGACGCGATACATATGGGTAGAATCTACTTCCTTGCAGAACGGTTGCGTAGCAATCAACGACTAGGGAATGCTAACATTAATCAAATGTTTACACAACCAGATGCTCCAGGCCGTAAGGCGCATACCATGGTGCAATGACCCCTCAAAATGAGGAATGGGATAACGGATTCTATTGTCGCCGCTCTGCCCCCGAGACTTAGCCACATAGTAAGAATATTGGACCAACCATCACGAGGTTGGCCAAAATAACTGCTGGTGATCACGCTGTCACTGGTGCTAAAGCAACGGAGCGGCAGGGAAATCTAGCAGATCAAACCTCACCAGACTCAGGAGATTCAACATAATCCGATGGAACGTCGAGGACATTTACCCCAAAAAGCAGGTCCTAGCCGTAAAAATAGACCTTGCATGTATTCAGGAAACACACTTACCCCCTCCCCCACACACATTCTCTGTCCGAGGTTATCAGTTATACAGATACGGCCACACGGAGGGGGGGGGGCTCATACGCGTGAGCAACAGATACACCATGAAACAGATAGATTTCATCACAAATGGGGAAGCAGAAATCATAGGAATTGACGTCTTTGAAGACAACTAACAGATTCGAACTAACAGAGCCCTTATGCTGGAAACCATGACACTGACCAATACAAACTGTCTAGTAGTTTTTAACAGTCACTCAGAAAGATGAGGATACCAAGACACCAGTGTAAAAGGGGGAGAGGGTAGAACAATGGGAAATAGATAACAACCTGCAGCTCAGGAATGGACTCGATGACCCAACAACTTTCTACTTAAGAAGATAGAAAAATACATCCCACAGACCTCGTCTTTGCCACCGGTAACATAGCCCAGAGCTTGGATCGAACCTTCATGAAACAGCTAGGAGACAGTGACCACAAGCCTGTCAAGCTTTCCTTGAACCTTAGATATATCACCCAAGTCCAAAAACCAATGTTCCTGTGGAACTATTAAAGAGCTGACTGGGCACAGTTTGCGAGGCTCAGCGACATCTACTGTGACCCCATAAATACACACCAAGAAAGATAAAGAACATGACAGACCGGCTCAACACATCCATCTTGAGGGCAGCAAGAGAATCAAGTCCTAGAGGTGCAAGAAGAGACTACAAATCTTATTGGTCAGAAGAGGTCCAAAATGTTGAAGATGAAGTGAGTCAGGCCAGAGAAAGAGTAGAAACTGAGCAGAGCATAGACAGCAACATAGCACTCAAGGAAGCCTCGGCTAAATATAGGAGAGCAGTTAAGAAAGCCGTAAGGCAGAGCTGGAGAGACAAGACGTCTCAACATGGACAGAATTGAGTTGAAGAAGCACTCCAGGGTCTTAACCTTAGGAAGTCACCAGGGCAGGATGGCAAAACAAATGAGATGCTCATCAACCTAGGCAAGAACGCAAAGAAAAAGCTGCTAACAGTTTTGAATGCGAGCTGGAAAGTTGCAGAAATACCTAGTGAATGGAAAGAATGTATCACAGTGCCCAATCTAAAACAAGGACAGGACAGATTCTATCCAAGCAATTGTAGACAAATTAGTCTCTTTAGGTGTTTTGGGAAAAGTGATAGATAGGCTTCTCAATAGAAGACTCATGTGGCAACTGGAGCAACAACAATTGATACTACTACAACAGAGTAGATTCAGTCAGCATGAATCAACAGAAAATCAAGTAACTTACATTGCACAGAATGTCGAGGGTGGATTTCAAGAAAAGAAAGGCTTTCGACAGGGTCTGGAGAGAGGGACTCAAAATCAAACTGCTCAAACTCGGAATCAAAAGGCGCATGTATATCTGGATATGTCACTATCTGGTAAATAGAACAGCCGAAGTATAGGACCAGGAAAAAACATAGCAGGAAGTCAATCATCGAACAAGTTGTTCCACAAGGAGGGATTCCTGTCTCTAACACTACTTCGTTTTTATAAATAATTATGGAAGACATCTCCAACAGAGTGCATGGCGCAATCTACGTTGATGATCTGGTATTGTGGACACGAGAAGAATCAATAGCAGTAGTTCACCTCAAGGATGCAAGATGTAATTAAAACACTAGTAAAATAAACCAGGTCTTGACTGCCCTTTATAAATGAAACGAAAATCAATTTCACAGTATTCAGCCTATCCAAGTGGAAACAAATGCTCAAACTCAAGTTCAATGACCACTTACTCTCAATGGATGAATGTCCAACATATATGGGATTCATCATGGGCAGCATGCGGGCGTGGAAACCACAGATAGGCAAATCAAATGGAAAACAAAGTAGAGGGGATCGTGAACAAATTAGAAGGCACCAACAGGGGTGCGGGTTGTAGCATTCTGAAAAGGCTTTACACTGGCAGAGTTTGACCAGTACTTGAGTATGGCATAGCAGTCTGGTCATAACTCCAAGACACACTTCATAAAGCTAAGCCGAGTTTTAAGTCAGGCCTCACGGATCCTCACTGAAACCATAAGTCTACCCACATAGGAATATTGAAAACAGCCCTAGAACTTCAGCCAATGGAGGACAGAAGGTACTTCAACGATGAGAAAAATGCAAAAGACTGATGAACCATCCAATGCACCCCCAAATAAACAGCTATGGTAGGGGCACATTGAAAAGGAGTAGCTTCATGGCAAACTCCAAAGAGCTTGCCCACGCAGACCCAATATTAGCACTGGCTCAACCAAGTCACATACAACCAGCCAGCACCTCTCCTCCCTGGTCATACAGGCTCCCAGAGCTAGATGTCCTCAATGCAGCTGCAAAAATGGCACTACAACATATGAAACAAACACATGGACAAATTGTGCTTTTTGTCTGCTATCTCAGCAGTGAAATCTGAAGGAACACAGAACTAAGTGATCTCAGGTCAACCGTAGCCCAGTTGGCTCATGATTCTGAGAGTGTAGTAATCCAGTGGATACCCTCACTGCAAGCTCAAGTGGAATGAAGATGCTGACAGACTGCCTAAAGAGGGAGCAGGGATGCCTCAAGATGACAACTTGATCAGCGAGGAAGAAGCAAAAACCATCGCCAGAGGGCACTACACAACAAAGTGTGAAAAATAACACACAAAACACAACAAGTGTGATGGATAATACGAACTGCCCAGAAGAGACCACATTCTTCATACTTCGCCTGCAGACGGGTTACAACAAAACGAGAGCAGAACTTGAATCAAGATAGGCACAAATGACCTGTGCCCCTGTGGTTTGGCGAATATGACGACAGAGCACGTCCTACAGAACTGCCAACAGTATGCAGACATGAGAAGAAAGAGATGGCCCACTTATATCAGCGTCCAAGATAACTGTATGGCGTGATGACGTTTCTGATAGGGGCCTTTAATAGAGAATCCGAAATCCAAGTCTAGTGGGATCGCAGAAGAAAATGTAAAAATAAACATTTCTGGAGGAAGAGTTGATTGAATTGTCAACAAATGAAGAGTTGAAATGGAAAAATTGAATAATGGATATCAAGAATTGAGTCTACAAAGTTAAATTCCAATATTATATCAACTCTAATGGGCTGCAGCAAGAAGTTGTTTATTGTATTCCCATCACCATATTTAGCTGAAAGAGGATTTATCATGGTCACCAGACTATTCATAAGAAACGAAACAATTGTCAATAGAGGAATGTGGCGATTTAAATTTATTGATGACAAAAATGTCACCAAACATCGAAAAATTAGTTTCATCACATCAAGCTCATCTCTAATTAATACATTATAACGTAAATTGTGTCAACGATACTGTGAGCAATACAGTAATGTTGGTATTATCGTCTAATAAAATAACTGAAAAATGTGTCCTTGTTTTCAATTTATAGTATGTACAATATAGTTTACCCAAGGGGCGCTAGTGAATTATTCCCTGAAAAGGAGGCGATCATTCAAAAAGGTTGGGAACCTATGGTGTAGTGGTTAGTTCACTCCGTTCTTAGGTGCATGATCCGAGTTCAATTCCACTGTGAGATTAGCTTTTTTCTCAACTGTAATGACTCTCTAGTCGACTCAGCAATTAGGTACCAGGAAAAGTGCTGGGAAGTAGAGGTGACAGTCGTGATGCTAACTACATCACCCATCATGTGCCGATCGTCAGGAAAATACGGGCCTAAGACCGTATTACTCAATATGAAAAATAAAAATCGTGGCATATTCTTTACGAGGCGTCGCCATCAACCAGAGTAAACGAGCCGTTGATTTTCTAGGCACTACTTACACGTTCAGTAGTTTACCATTGCTTTCTGAACGGTGAGGTCTATTACCTTTGTAAAAATCATACGGAATCAATTTGCTTCCAAAGTGCCTGCTGCTGATATTGAACCAGGTACGCTTGAGTTATGATTGAAATCACAACTGCTTAAGCTACAGACGCCCACTATAACATGATTGAGATCACAACTGCTTAAGCTACAGACGCCCAATATAACATGATTGAGATCACAACTGCTTAAGCTACAGACGCCCACTATAACATGATTGAGATCACAACTGCTTAAGCTACAGACGCCCAATATAACATGATTGAGATCACAACTGCTTAAGCTACAGACGCCCACTATAACATGATTGAGATCACAACTGCTTATGCTACAGACGCCCACTATAACATGATTGAGATATAAAATGCAGAAACTTAACATCAAAACTAGTTTTTTTGTCCTATTTATTGCTTATATTTTCACAAAATGTAGACTAAAAAAGTTGATAAACATGACATTTTACAGTTAATGATTTCACACATCGTTACGGTCACATCACATATCCTTGTGGACATCCTGGACACTGTTTTCCAAATGATTTCGTAAACTCTTGGAGGTCAGTATGTATGAGAGAGGTTCTTATATCTACCATCATCAGCGTCATCGTCCCCATCATTATCATTGTCACCATTATCATAATCAGTTACCACCATTATCCTCATCATTGACCATCATCGTTGCACTTTTATATTTGTGGCTTGTTATAAAAAAAACATGGAAGCATGGTGTAAAGCATGGACATTTAATAAAGCAGTGGAAAACATATATGTGCTTTTGAATATAAGTGTTACAGAAGAGTCATTCGTATATCTTGGACAGAGAAGAGAACAAATAGATCTATCCAGAAAGAACTCAAAATCAAAGAAAAATGACTGATGATACAAATAAGAAAGAGAAAATTGAGATATTTTGGACAGAAAAAAAAACATGAAGGCGGAAGAAGACCATCATGGAAGGATGCATACCAGCAAAAAGAAAAAAAGGAAGACCACGGATAAGATGGATTCAGGATGTAACTGATGGTTTGAACATGACGGCTGCAGAAGCAGGACATCTGGCATATGAGAGAGAAATTCCGAGGACTGTTGAGTGGCAAAGTTCTGCGCAGGACAAACTATTTGATGATGATATAAAAGGTTTTTGGTTTTTAGTCACATATTTTCATTTTAGGGCTGTTAGGGATTTATTGTTTAATTGTATATGTTATGTCTACCGTTTAACACCTCCACTCAGTAATTTATTTTTAACCTTCGGACGAATTTATTTTGCAATGCAAATTTAGCAATAACTATTAAGTAGTTTAGATCGTTTTAACCTGCTGCCTTGCAGGTCGGCTGGGGTCAGCCAAAGGCTGACGGAGAGGGAACCAAATAAACGCTGGCTGAAATCGGACACATCGCCGAAGGATAACACCAGAGCTCCAAATGGTGCTGAAGATGTGATGTAAAGCACACCAATGCTAAGGCTGCATGAATCAGATTTCGGGGTCAAATGCTCATGGCGGCAACATGTGCCAGGGTTAGCGAAGGGGCGCGCTAATCAAGACCCTGTTCCTACCTCCACGCGTGTCCCTGGAAACAGACTTAGGTTCCGGTCTGGCAAAGGGGGCAGGGGTCAGGAGACCACAGGTAGAGTAGTAGTAGTGCAATCACGGAAAGAAAAGCACGGCCGAAAATCCTGAACAAAGCACACATTTCCTGGTCCAAGTTCCAAAAAGAGTACGAAACAGCAAAGTACGAGCGTCCGAGAACAAAACAATAACTCCCCCAGAGTAAATGACCGAATTCAAGGGAAGAGAGTGCACCCAAAGCCAAGATAGGAAGCGAAAATCGGTGCCATGCGCACGAGACAAGCTGAGTGTCGAAGCAGTCCCGAAGCACAGTACATGAAACGGCAGATGAGTGAACATGTTAGTCGTATCAGCTTCTCGGCAGATGCTAAAGGCTGCATGTGAAGGGATGAGAGGTGCATCCAGAACGGAGCAAAACTCTGAGCCACGAGTGCGAGTTGAGCAGCTTGCAGGAGCACTCCCGATGCACGGTAAATGTGGTACATCAAAGGGACGGCGGCACAAGGGAAGATTGCGATAAAACTCCGTATATGAGGCCAAGCGCGGAGTAAGATAAGGGTAAAGTTGACTGAGCTAAACCCCAAAGTTACATTCTAGTGCATTACGAAACTGCCCTCCCTGTGACAGCCGGGCAGGGTACGATTGTTCACGCAATTAACATCTCCGGAAAAATCAGGGCGGCTGATGAACGGCGAGTGCAAAAGCTAAGTTGCGCTGATAGCGCCGAATGAAACGACCCATACATTACAATGTGCGGGGCCCCAGCCCAGGGTTTCCCGGATCAAAGGAAATTACAGAGCAAATGCAACTTGTCTAGTGCCGACACGAGCGTCCATAAAGCGTCCCATGAAACAAAATCTGTTCTCCTCGCAGGGAACCACTGCTGTCTTGTAGTTTATAGTTGGGGACAACCAAAGGCTAACGGAGCAAACCGCACACAAAACTGGACGGTAGGCGAACCAAGCAGTCCATTAACAAAACTGGTATAGCTGGGCAGATGACGCTCATAAGCCTTGGAGGGCAGGTCGTCTACTGGTCGCTACCCTGAAATAAAATAGCAACCTACTGCCTTGTGGGTTTTGGCTGGGGACAGCCAACGGCTAACGGAGAGCGAACCCAGTAAACCAATCGCATCCAATGCATGAAAGAATGTTTCAATCCGGAAAGTGGAGAATACAGAGATCTAACTTCGTTAGAATTCTAACGCACTGACCACAGACACCCAGTCTTGTCCAAATGCACAGCCAAACCAATCCCGGCAATCGACAAAGTTGCCGCCATGGAAAACAAAATGCCAGAACTAAGGAATCAATCCCAGGCATAATGAGCAAAGGGACCAAACGAACCTCGACAGAAAAACTGCAGCAGAAGAGTACATAGAATCAGAGTACCCTGAAAATGAGTGGACGCACGTCTACACGGACGGATCGGCAAATAACGCAATAAGCGACGGCGGAGGAGGAATAGTGCTGAAAATCTCCAAGAAAGTCACGGTCAAGAAAGCGATTGCAACTGGCAAATACTCGAATAACTACCGAGCTGAGGCAGAGGCAATCAAAAGGCGGCCGAAATGATTTTGGGAGAGAAGAAACACTACACGCAACAAGGTCGTGATATTCACCGATGCTCTATCGGTCATCACGGCACTCAAATGCGTCGGCAAAACTGAGATGAATGAGCTCAAAACGTCCCTCGCTGAACTAACGAGTTCACTCAAACGCACTGTCATCCAGTGGATACCGTTACACTGCAACATTAGGGGAACGAAGCGGCCGACAAGCTAGCCAAAGAGGGCGGGCGACTACCCCAGACTGATCTCAAGATCAGCTATGAGGAAGTCAAAACAACCATCGGTTCGCACTATCGAAGCAAGTGGGCAAAAGACCACCCGCAGTACACAGACAGTGACGGTTACTATGGTCTCTCCCGCAGTGAACAAGTTACCATATTTCGCCTCCGTACCGGCCACAACAAGCTCAGAGCCCAAATGTTCCATAAATTTAAAATTGGCACTAGCCTGTGCCCATGCAATATGGCAGACATGACGGCAGAACACGTCTTGCAGGACTGTCCACGGTTGGCAGGTATACGAAAAGAGTACTGGCCACAACACACAGAAACTCGCGAAAAGCTGTACGAGACGAGTCCCAAAAACAACAGTGAAATTCATGATAGAAGTTGGTCCATCAGGCTAGGCCGGGAACGCAAAGGAAGGAACCCAGTAAACGTTGGTTGAAATCGGACACACGGCCGAAAGATAAGCAACTGAGCTCCCAAAAGGCACTGAAAGCAGTGACGTAGTTACCCATGCTAAGGCTGCATGAACCAAATTTTATCATGATATGTTTAGTATAGAATCTCGATATGGTGCTACGCCTGTGGAGAACCGTCAGGCAGGACGAGTGCCGGGCCCCATGCTTCGAAGGGCCCGATTTTTCACTACCGACGGTCCCCGCCCCCCAACTCGGCAAAGCAGCGAGCGAGGCCTACAGGAAAAAGCTACTGGTTCAATACGACAAAGTACTGGCCAGAGACTATTAAACATTGTGCAATGGAATGCCGAAGGTATTCATCACAAAAACAAGCACTCACAATAAGACTTGCAGAAGACGAAATTGATGTTGCGTGCATATAAGAGACCCATTTAATGCCCAACATAGATTCGGGATCAGAGGTTGCAAACCTTCAGATTAGACCGAGAAGGGCACAAGGGTGGAGTCCTCACCCTAGTACGAAACGGGATTTCATCAAAGCAAACGGAAGTAACCACAGGAAGTGCCGGCGCAGCGAGGGTCGTAGGCGTCCAAATGACATGTGATGAAATGCAGATTTTTCTGTATAACTTATACTGCCCAAGTGACATCTCGCTGTCCCTCGATACAATGATTATCAATGATACAGCATGCATGGTGGTCGGTGATTTCAACAGCCACTCAGAAAGATGGGGCTACCTCGAAACGAACAGCAGAGGCGTAGAAGTGGAAGACTGGGAGATAGAGAACTACCTGTTCCTCATCAATGCCCCAGACGATCCGCCAACCTTCTACTCGAGAAGGTGGCACGATAGCACCCCGATTTGGCCTTCGCAAAAGTGACCTCTCAACAAAAACAGTACGTACGGTCACAAAGCAACTCGGAGATAGTGACCATAGGCCCGTCAAGCTGCAAGTAGACCCAACATTTGTACCTGAGCCCAAAATGTGGTTGCCACGGTGGAACTACAAAGCCATTGGAAACAGTACGCGGCACTGACAGATTCCAATGTTGAGCGCATCAACATGCATGAAAAGAAACACATGCGATCCGTGGCAAGGAACTCTCAGAAGTAATCCTGAAAGCGGCACGGGAAACCATTCCTAGAGGCGCACGGAAGGATTACAAGCTATACTGGACAGCAGAGGTTCAGAAGCTTGAAAACGACCTTGAGTTGGCAAGAAAGAGGCAGAACAGGCACAGTCAGTAACGACCAATACTGCTTACAAGGCGGCAACAGCTAGGTACGAGCGGGAGGTCAAACGATCAGCACGACAGAGCTGGGTTGATAAGACCGAATCCCTGAACCTTGATAGGGACGGCCAAATGATGAAAACACCAGCCGACCCCCAAAAGTCATCGAACAAAATAAAAAGATGTCCTCGGGAAGGGAAACCGCAAACATTCTAATGCAAAAATATGCCGAAGTCAGCAGAGTAAGCATAGCAAAAGCAAAAGTTGATGGCACAAAGAGAAAAGCTAGAGCCCTCCAAGGCAGGCAAGAAAAAGCCGATAGTCACCTAACGGATACATTTACCAGTAACGAGTTGGAAGAGGCATTAAGAGAGATCAGCCCGGGGTCGCCTGGAAAGGATGGGATCACAAATGAAATGCTTAAAAACTTGGGTACTAGAGAAAGACAGCTCTACTGGCAGTCCTAAATATGTCGTGGGGGACAGGCATAGTACCATGAGAATGGAAGAAGCGATCATGGTACCCATCCTAAAACCAGGCAAAAATAAACTCGACACGGCGAGTTACAGAGCAATAAGCCTCCTAAACCTATGGAACGCATGGTGAACAAACAGCTATCTTGGTACTTGGAAAGCAAAGGGCTTCTCATGGTACAACAGGGAGGCTTTCAGGAAGCACAGATCTACAGAAGATCAGGTTACTTATATCGCCCAGCAAATCGAGGATGGTTTTCAAGAAAAGAAACAGACACTAGCAGTTTTGGTAGATATGGAGAAGGCGTTGGCACAAATCTGGAAAGAGGAGCTAAAACTGAAACTCCTCACCCTCGCTCTCGGTATAAAGGAAAGAATGTACAAATGGCTTGATAGATACCTAGAGAACAGAACAGCAAGGGTTCAAGTTCAGGGATACACAAGCATGAAGGCCACATTAGAGCAAGGAGTCCCTCAAGGAGGAGTGCTCTCACAACCCTCTTTCTAATCTTTGTCAGTGACATAGCAACATGCCTACCAAAGCGAGTACACTCTGCCATGTATGCCGATGACCTGGCAATATGGGGGAGGTAAGAGTCAATGTTCATAGCAACAAACCGACTGCAAGATACGCTAAATAACCTGGAAGTCTGTTCAAAAAGGAATATGGGAA